>SJYV01038155.1:241683-286042 GCA_006410875.1 Neotragus pygmaeus
CCTGGGATTTCTTTGGAAGGAATGATGCTAAAGCTGAAACTCCAATACTTTGGCCACCTCATGTGAACAGTTGACTCATTGGAAAAGACTCTGATGCTGGGAGGGATTGGGGGCAGGAGGAGAAGGGGATGACAGAGGATGAGATCACTGGATGGCATCACTGACTTGATGGACATGAGTTTGAGTAAACTCCAGGAGTTGGTGATGGACAGGGAGGCCTGGCATGCTGCGATTCATGGGGTCACATGACTGAACCGAACTGAACCATAAATTAAGTAAATTACCCAAAAGTAAGCATCCAAAGCAAGTCTAATGCTCACAGACCAATGAAACATCCTATAGAAAAACAACTATGGATTTCTAATGCACATAACACAATTATTATATTTAATATGATTAATAATTCATTGTTTATGACTGAAATTAGGGAACTAACATGTAGATTGTTTGTATTGTATTATGTGTATGGTCACACTGCTTCTATAACTTATAGGCAGTCATTTGAAATATCAGGCTGGATGAAGCACAAAATGGAATCAAGATTGCTAGGAGAAATATCAATAGTTTCAGATACGCAGATGATACCACCTGCAGTTTCAGATATGCAGAAGATATGCAGAAAGTGACGAGGAACTAAAGAGCCTCTTGATGAAGGTGAAAGAGGAGTGAAAAAGCTGACTTAAAACTCAACATTCAATAAACGAAGATCACGGAATCTGGTCCCATCATTTCATGGCAAATAGATGGNCTCTTTCACTTTCCTCAAGAGGCTTTTTAGTTCCTCTTCACTTTCTGCCATAAGGATGGTGTCATCTGTATATCTGCCTGTAGAACATGAGTATTTGCCATTCCTGAATGCTTGTCCTAACTTTAGCAGAAGTGGTAGAAAAGTTGTGTGAGACTATCTGAGCATTAAATGAAGATGAATTGAGAGACTGTCTCTGAAATGATAAAGCTAATTAAGCAGGGTACAGTTGGCTCTCCAGGTGTTTTATTCTGTGCTAGAGTCATCTTTCTGCCTGTACCACTCTTGCAGAGGACATGGACACAGGCCATCCTCAGAGGCCTGCTCTTTGGAATGGAAGCATGGCACAAATCAGCACCGGGGAGGTGTTAGGTCCCAAATCTCACAGCTTCTCTTGCTTTTTCCTAGGTGCTCTGTTTTTCCAGGTGCTTTTGGGCTCTGAACAAATTGCACATACATTAGGGTTCATCTATATGAACCCTCTCATTTTAAAGATGAGGAAACCAGGGGGGCTTCCCTGGGGGTCCAGTGGTTAAGACTCTGTGTTTCCACTGTTAAGGGGGCGCAGTTTCAATTCCTGGTCAGAAACTGAAGTCCCACATGCTACACGGTATGTCAAACAATCATAATAATAAAGATGAGGGGGCGCAGGTTCGATCCCTGGCCGGAAACTAAAGTCCCATATGCTACACGGTATGCTGAACAATAGTAATAATAAAGATGAGGAAACTGAAGCTTGGTCTCCTAAGTGTTTTAGCAAAGGTCACACTATCAGTAATTGACAGCCAAGACTAGAACGCAGAACTCGAAAGCTGTGCTAATCCTGTGCATTTTGTTACGAGAATAAGTTGTTTTTTCTCTATATATACTTGGTTGGAGTTTGTTTTTTGTTTTTCACCTTTAAAATGAACAAATTATCCTAAAAGGCCTCTAAATCCCTAAGCTTCCTTACCTCTAAAAGTATGTTTCTACATCATGTGGCAATCTAGTGAGCACTTTGTAGACCTTTATGGGACCTATTAAATGATAAAAATACTCTGTGTGAAAGCAGAGGCAAAAAGAGTGCTGACTCAATGTAAGAAGTGGATTAGAAGTGTTGTCGTAGTGATAAACACAGTGGTAAAGTATTGTGCAGTGGAAGGCCTCGTAAGCTATCAGGCGAGGACGCATACACGGGTTCCTGGTCAATGTCGAGAGTGAGCTCCTCCCCCAGCCCTTGGTGCCCACCTTCATCCAGCTCACAAAGGTGCAGCCGCCCCACCCCGAGTCCCCACACCACTCACGCTCACTTCCTAAACAACCCTGACCACCATTCTCAGACTTGCCTCTGCCTGGCTCTCCTCCTCTGCACTCCATTCTGGTGTTACTTACTTAAAAAAAAAAAAAAAAAACCTCTGTTCTCGGAAACTCTACACATTTTCAATATTTCAATATTCGCCCAAGTCCCAATTCCTCCATAGAAGCTTCCTTGCTCTTGGGGCCTCAGTCAAAAGCAAAACACAGGGAGAGGGGATGGATAGTCAGCTGGTGCTTGACACCCAGCATGGGTGTACGCACACAATACGCCCGTCTCCATGCCAGGGTTCTCTGTGCATCAGCTCACTTCTTTAGAGAAAAACCGTCCTTGGAGATGGATGTTCTCGTGATCTCAGTTTTCTGGATGAGCAGCCTGCGGTATAGGGAAGTTAGGTGAGTTGTTCCAAGTCACCCAGTGGCATAACTGGCGCTTAAGCCAGGTCTCTGATTCTGCAGTGCTCTTGAGCCTCTGAGCAGCTGCGTCCACCTTTCTGATCAGGCTGCCACTACTCAGCAGCTGATTGCCCTGAGGTCAGTAGTTCTAGGTCTTCATGTAGAAATTGATGTAAAACACCGTGGCTTTATTAAGAGCCTAGAAAAATCTTATCATTGACCTTGGCTCATGTCTTAAAAAAAAGAGTAGATACTCAGCTATATTGATAAATGCAGCCCATATTCTTATGCATTTAAAAGTCTTCTGCTAGTTGAATCTGCTAAGTAATGGTTAATGCCTTGTGTCCTCCTTGCCTCCAGCTGCCTTCATTTGTGTACATATGTATGTAAATATAGATGTTAAGATGCATACAGACGTGTTTTTAAGCAGAGAAGATACTCTTTGATCCCAGTTAAGGTAGTGAGTAATTCTGAAATGAAATCTCAGACAGAAAACCCTCTGGCGGTAAGTGGAAACCATTATGTACATGCTGCGNTGTATATGTCAATCCCAAATTCCCGATCCATCCACCCTTCCTTCCCCCTTGATATGCACATGTTTGTTCCCTACATCTGTATCTCTGTTTCTGCTTTTCAGTTAAGTTCATCTGTACCATTTTCCTACATTCCACATATATGCGTTCATACACAATACTTGTTTTTGTCTTTCTAACTTACCATTTATGATAGTCTCTAAGCCCATCCACATCTCTGCCAATGACACAATTTCATTTCTTTTTATGGCTGAGTAATATTCCATTGTATATATGTACCACATGTTTATCCATCATGAAATCTTATTTATGTTTTTCCTTTGATTTTCACTTTCTTTTTGACCTATTTCTATATTTCTGTTTGACTTAAAGATCTAAATTTGACTGAAATCAAGTTTTTATAGTGTCAATTGAAATGATTATTACCCATTTTATTGACTTGATTTGGGTTTATGTGATTTTTAGTTTATATTCTGATCTCTAGTGTAACCTGCATGTTTTCTGGTAAAGGGCTAAAACCTGCATCTTAATACCACTATTTTCTGTTGCTACCTTAACAACTTAATACAAACTGATTATACCATCTTATACTTCTGAAGATCAGAAGTCCAGTACAGGCCTTTTAGGCTAACATCTTGGTACCTGAGCTAAAGTCAAGGTGTTAGCAGGTCTGCATTTCTTTCTGAAGTCTGTAAGGAAAAATCTCTTCTTTTGCCTATCCCAGCTTTCAGGGGCCACTCACATTCCTTTGCGTATTCCACTCCACTGCAGAATCCACCTGCAATGCAGAAGACCCTGGTTCGATTCCTGGGTTGGGAGAACCACTGGAGAGGGGATAGGCTACCCCCTCCAGTAATTTTGGGCTTCCCTGGTGGCCCAGAGGGTAAAGAATCCTCCTGTAATGTGAGAGATGTTGGTTTGACCTCTGGGCTGGGAAGATTCCCCGGAGAAGGGAAAGGCTACCCACTCCAGTATTCCAGCCTGGAGAATTCCATGGACTGTATAGTCCATGGGCTTGCAAAGAGTCAGACATGACTGAGCAACTTTCACTTCACATTCCTTGGCTTGTGGCCCCTTCTTCTGACTTCAAAGCTGCAACACTGCATCTTTCTGACCCTTCTTTCATTCTCACATCCCACTCTCATCACAGCCAGGGAAGGTGCTCCACTTTCAAGGACTGTGTGATTAGATTGGGCCCGCCTGATAATGCAGGATAATCTTCCCCTCTCAGGGTCAGCTGATTAGCAACCTNGACTTCAAAGCTGCAACACTGCATCTTTCTGACCCTTCTTTCATTCTCACATCCCACTCTCATCACAGCCAGGGAAGGTGCTCCACTTTCAAGGACTGTGTGATTAGATTGGGCCCGCCTGATAATGCAGGATAATCTTCCCCTCTCAGGGTCAGCTGATTAGCAACCTTACTTGCTTCTGCATGTATCAGTAACATAACACCTTCAAGGGTTCCAGGAATTAAAATGTGGATATCTTTTGGAGTTATTAAGGGTAGGCCATTAATATGCCTACCACAATTTCTTTTATTTTATAATAATTAGATAATTTCCCTTTTGGATTGACCAGAAGTTTATTTTAGTGTGCCAACAGGATTAATCTGTAAGGAATATTGAATAAGGATACTGTGGTCCTAGAAGTGGTTCATTTTTAAAAATTTTATGGAGAACTCACTCCTTCCAGTCAAATTCCATACATATATTTTAAAGATTAAAAAAATTTTTTATTTTAATTTTATTTTACTTTACAATACTGTATTGATTTTGCCATACATTGACATGAATCTGCCATGGGTGTACACAAGCTCCCAATCCTGAACCCCTCTCCCCTCCTCCCACCCCATATCATCTCTCTGGATCATTCCCATGCACCAGCCCCAAGCATCTTGTATCCTGTATCAAACATAGACTGGCGCTTTGTTTCTTACATGATAGTATACATGTTTCAATGCCATTCTCCCAAATCATCCCACCCTCTCCCTCTCCCTCAGAGGCCAAAAGTCCGTTCTATATGTCTGTGTCTCTTTTGCTGTCTCACATACAGGGTCATCATTACNCATGACTCAGACTCTTCAGAACTAGGAAGGACAGGGAGTGTTAAGGGGTTTTGCCAGAGCTGCTTCCACTCACCCGTCTAGACTTTTCCACCTTTACCAGTTCATATACGACTCAGCACGTCTCCTCCTCCTCACCTTGCATTGAAATTCTTGGTCAAATTCTTGGTCTGCACTGATTGGTAGAGGTGGGGTAGGGAAGAACCATGAGCATTTATGCAGTTGCTATACATATTAAGGATTTACTGTGTGCCTCTCATTGGGCTAAACACTGAGGATGTGGCAGTGACCTGGAGAGATGTGGTCTTCACTCTTATGTGGAAAAAGGGCAAAAGCAAGTAAACAGAAAATAAATGTGAACATTGCAAGTTGGAACAAGGGCTGTGAATGAAATAAACAGTGACTGTTGCTGTGAATGGCAGACGTGCCCAGTGTGAGCTGAATCATCATCGACAGTAGTTCCCCTGAGTTAGTGGAATCTTAGAAGCTAAGAGGGAACTAATCACATGAAAATGAGAGAAGAGCGCAGCATGTTAAAGCAAAGGCTCTGAGTGAAAATCAGTTGCCTGCAGAAAGGACCTAGGAGAAGGCTGGGCGATGGTGAGTGGGGGAGGATGGGTGGTGGGTGTGAGGGAGAGCAGGCTTTGTGGCCATGTTAGAAGCTTGTTTGGGATCCCAGGTGTGGTGGGAGTCCCCATAGGGTTTTTTTTTTTTACTGGAAAGTGATATGTTCTGATTTAAGAAAACCACGTTCTGTTTTATGGAGAGTAGTCGAAGAGCAGCTGTGGACATAGAGAGAGCTGACAGACAGTTGTAAATGGCTCAGACAGGAAAGAATCTGCCTGCAATGCAGGAAACCCAGGTTGATCTCTGAGTCAGGATGCTTCCCCTGGAGAAGAGAATGGCACCCCACTCCAGTATTCTTGCCTGGAGAATTTCACAAACCGAAGAGTCTGGTGAGCTACAGTGCCTGGGATTGCAAAGAGTTGGACATGACTAAACAGCTAACACACACACACAACAATAGACCAGGTAGGAGATAAGGTGGCCTGGACTAAAATGTAGGCTGTGGACATGGGGAAAGTGTGTTTGGAATACACCTGGGAAGTAGGCTGAACAGGACACAGGGATCGCATGTGTGGGGGAGAGGGTAAGGGACACTTCAAGGATGACTCTGAAATTTCAAATCTGAGCAGCTGGTATCATGGATCAAGTTGTTGGCAGTGGGTTGGGGAGGACAGGTTTGAGAGGAAAACTGTTTGGGGCCTATTGTTACCTTTTCATCCGGGAGATGATGTCAGGTATGGAGTTAAGTACCTGGGTCTTATGGTCAAAGGCTTGGAGTGATAAATATGGGCAACTTCAGCATTAGTGTGCTGGTTAAATCCAGGGCAGGAACTGGATCACATGGAAGAACATGTCAAGAGTGGAGAAGGCTCACGGCTGAGCCCTGAGGAGTCCCACATCTAGGGATTAATTGGAGGAGGAAGAGCCAGCAAAGAGCTGGAGAAGCAGCAGCCAGAGGTGCAGGGAAGCTAGCAGACTGTGGACCGGGTAGACCAGGAAGCCAAGGAGAGAAGATGGAAAGCAGGGAGTGACAGGCAGCACTGTGTGTTTAGTTGGTCAATAAGGAAGAAAGAGGAGTTCTCGGATTTGACGAGCTGGGTTCATTAATAATCCTGACAGGAGCACTTGCAGTGAGCAGTGGGTTCAGAATAGTGGCTGGTGAGGGTATACTGAGGAAGAGGAGAGGGTGTTCATATACAGATGGTCCCCGACTTGCGATGGTTTGACTAGCTGATGCTGTGAGAGTGATACACATTTGGTAGAAACTGTATTTTGAATTTTGAGCTTTTCCTGGGCTAGTGATGTGCAGTAGAATGTTCCATGTGATGCTGGGCAGAGGCAGAGAGCCTCAGCTGCAGCCAGTTGGGTGATCACGGGCTAAACAACCAGTGCACTCACAACCATGCTGTACCCATACAGCCATGCTGATTTCTACTTTCAGTATAGTACTCAATATATTATATGAGGTATTCAGCCCTACTGTAAAATAGACTTTGTGTTAGGTGATTTTGCCCAACGGTAGGCTAATATATAAGTATTATAAGCATGTTTAAGGTAGGTTGGGCTAATGTATGATGTTCAGTAGGCTAGGTATATTAAGCATTTCAGTTTACAATATTTTTAGTTTATGATGGGTTTATCAGGATATAGCCCCATTGTAAATTGAAGAAGACTTAATGTTGATTTCTTAGGGGTGGGTGTTCTTGAGGGATTGGGGGATTAGCTCTGTTGTCCTGTTACTTTGTATTGCATTACTTTCTTAATTGCAACAATCTTACATTTTAAATGTCTAAAATGTGATGTTTTA
Organism: Neotragus pygmaeus; assembly: GCA_006410875.1. Classification (NCBI taxonomy): domain Eukaryota; kingdom Metazoa; phylum Chordata; class Mammalia; order Artiodactyla; family Bovidae; genus Neotragus; species Neotragus pygmaeus. The sequence continues at coordinate 249,089 of SJYV01038155.1, forward strand.
AAAGTTTAAATGTTTAAAAAGTTGTTTTTTTTAATCCCTGAAAGGCTAACTAAACATCTGTGACTTTTAATAGCCATGGTTTATATCTTTGCACTCTCTTTCTCCTTCTCTAGACTACTTTTTCAAATTTGTCATTTTCTTTCTGTAGAATAACTTGTACTGCTGTGCTTAAAAAGCAAATCAATCAAAAGAATTAGCTTTTAATTTTTTAAGACATTTACAAATGGAGCCTGTTGAGGCATCCAAGCACAGGTTGGAAAAGAATTTCCAGACACAGAGTATTGCAGAAAGGAGTGAGTTTATTAAGAACAAAGAGCAGAGATAAAGTGGGCACTACAAGAGCAGCAGACCAATAACTCCTGACCGGCCAGGGAGAGTCAACAGTTTTTGTGGGTTAATAGCCAATTTTTATAACCTCAAGACAAAGAAAATTCCCTCTGGAAGGTTGGCATTAGGTGATCGCTTGGGGTGTTGTAGAGTGCTAACTGAAGTGGGCATCTTTATCTGAGANGTCAACAGTTTTTGTGGGTTAATAGCCAATTTTTATAACCTCAAGACAAAGAAAATTCCCTCTGGAAGGTTGGCATTAGGTGATCGCTTGGGGTGTTGTAGAGTGCTAACTGAAGTGGGCATCTTTATCTGAGAAGCTTGTTAGTGATTATCAGAGTGATTATTGTGGCAGTGGTTACAAAGGGTCTCAGTCAGCCTCAGAGATGTCCCTGATTCTGGACTCTGCCTCTGTGGCCCTGGGGACAGGACTCAGCAGAGCCTTCTATAGCTTTCATGGCAGTGAATTCAGGACCAGAGAGAAGGTATGGAAGTGCAGAACCATGTGTAGATAGATGGTCTTGAGAAGTCCAGTGGCTTGAGGTGGTGGTCAGTGACGTGTTATTAAGGTGGGAGAAACCAGACTATTCTGGTGTGTCGATGGCTGGCTCTAGTAGGAAGGGAACCACCAAAGGAGCCGAGTTCTTGAGGAGGTGAGGTGATCCCAGGCCCTGGTGGGGGACTGGCCTTCCCAGAAGGAGGGAGGTTTCCTCTGTTCCACCAGGAGGGAGGGACGAGCGCACATGTATGAGAGTGCCTGGGGGCTTCAGAATGGCAACTCCCAGTACCAGCTCCCCACTTTCCTTCTGGGAGACCCCCCCAGGCCCAGAATTCCCCATCTTCTCACCTTTTTCTTTTTTCCTAAACAATTTTTGAGTTTCAACTCAAAAAAGTAGTTTTAAAATTTTGAAAAATGTGCATTTTTTATATATTCAGTTTAGGAGTGGAAAGACTCAAATACCATGTGTTAGGATTTTCTACCAGTGACAAATGTGTTCCTTCTAATTGCTCCTTTCTCTGTCAACAGGGATAGGCTAGACCATTGCAGGGAAGAGGGCCCTCCAGAATCTCGGGAAAGCTGGTATCTCCTGCTGTCCACTGACAGCCTAGGCTCCCTGCAGACCCTGCCCAGAGAGCCCCCCCCGCTCCAACCCAAGCATGGCTGTCCCTGTGGCGCAGAGGGGACGTGTCACACACGTGCTAGGCCGTGATGTGATGGCCAGATGGCTTTTGTTTACAAGTGTTACCTCCCACTCCAGCCACACATGGTTGGCCAGCACCATGTCCTGAGGACAGACTGACCTCAGAGGGGCAGACAGCGCAGGCCACCTTCTGTGTGCTGGGAGGAGAAAGAATAGAGCAGGGGCACTCAGCCTGCAGAGGACACCACACTCTCCTCCCCAGCGCGGGCAGAGCGGGCCTCCATGCACCCAGCCTCATCCTTTGACCACACAGTTGAAGTGCTATCAACTAGAAATCCATTCTGTTATTTTTAAGTTTTCCTTCTTCCCAAATATTTTCTTCAGAAATCCAAACAATTCCGGAAAACCTAGTGAATAGTCACCTTTTTGTCCTCTAAGGACCTTTACTGTATTCTCTGCTGGACTCAAAATTGTAGGAGAGATTGTATCCTGAGCACACTGTTTTTATTATTTTAAGATTTTTTTTTTAACGTGGACCCTTTCTAAAGTCTTTATTGCATTTGTTACAATATTGCTTCTGTTTTGTGTTTTGGCTTTTTGGCTCCCTGACCAGGGATCAAACCCACCCTCTTTGCATTGGAAGATGAAGTGCTAACCATTGAACTGCCAGAGAAGTTCCACGCTGTTTTTAAAGTGATGTTTACTTTCCTACTTTACTTAATAAAGGACACATAGAACTTCCAATCCAAGCTTCTCTATGGCCTGAGCTGCTGGAAACTGCAGTCCGAGCTGTGCAGCCTTGTCTCACTGGTCTGCTTCCCACTGGGCCTCTCACAATTCTGCCTGTAGCTCCCGGGTCTCCACTGCTCCTCTGTGGACCTGTTTATATCCAGGAACTTGGATTGGGCCCACCGTTCTTGGACACCAGGGTCTTTGAGAGGAGGATGACACTGGGCCCAGGCAGGGAAGTAGCCAAGGGCTGGCGGTGACTCGTGACCCCCTCAGTTGCACTGCAGCATCACCAGGCACTGGCCTGTCCTCATTCTCCTCAATTTTTTATTCCATTCACTCCAGCCCCTCTTTGCCTCCTGCCTTTTTGTCCTAACCTCAGGCCTCTTCCTTCTCCCTGCCTACCCACCCCGAGAGCTGGAGCCCCTCGTGGCTTTCTCTCCACAGCGGCTACTAGGCTGGCCAGTGGCGGGGGGCATCTGTGGGAGGCAGAACTCTGCTGAATTGCCCCTAACATGGCACCTTTCATCAGTGGGAGAATGCAAGTGTAATCTAGCCAGTCTTCCCTTGAGGTGAACATGTTACCCCCACAGGATTGAGTGTTCAGGGTGGTATCAGCTTGGGTGAATGACTGATGCTATTACTGGCACCGTGTTGAGCAGAATTCCTGGCTGGGGTCAGTGTGAGCAGGCAGGGCAGCCAGTGTTGTGATCAGTGGTCAAGAAAGGTGACTCTTTGCTATTGTTGCATAGGTTAAGGTAGTTTCTTATTAAATATATCCCTTATGATTGTGTTTGACTGGCCTTGAATAACGCCCACAGACCCCCACAGCACAGCCTCTGCTCTCTCCTCTTCGTCTGCTCAGCTGCTGTCAGACCAGCCTCTCGCTCGGCTTGTGTGTGTATGCATTCCCATCCCACCCCCCAACACTCCTCTTCTCCCCAGTCCTTCACTCAGCCTCACAGAACTGATGAGAGACCCTACCCACCTCCATCCCATGTAAGACAGCGATTCTTCTCCTCCTGGTCCCAGGTCTGGCGTTGTTCCTCCTCCACTGCACTGCTCCCCAGCTGACGTGATCTTTTAATCTGTTCCTGTGTTCATTTCTCTTAAGAAAGTGGTTTTCCCCACTGCTGTGTCCACAGAGCCGAGAGTAGATACATATAAACACTTTGACAAATGAATGAGAGAGGCCACGATAGATGAAGCAGTGTTCAGTTATCTAGTTATCACGGCCAGAAACCTACACAATTGGAACATTTCCTTTGTGTAAAGTTTCTGTGCTCTCCTCTCTATGATAGTTGGTTCTCTCCGTTAAGGACCAATAAATAATATCAGAAAATGAATGTTTACTACCATTTGTACTGCTATTAAATTTTCTGTCTGAGCTAATCTTTAAGAATATATTGGGCCATAGTCTGTGACAAAGTGCAGGAAATATCACTGCCTCTCCCTCTTAGAGCATCAAAGTAAANTCCTCCTGCAGGTGTTAGCTCCCTTTCTGGTATACATTGATGTACTTAGTTTAAAGTATACATTGATGTACTCAGTTTAAAGTATACATTTATGTACTCAGTTTAAAACTATTTAGAGACTTCCCTAGTGGCCCAGTGGCTAAGAACCTGAGCTCCCGATGCAGGGGGCCTGGGTTCCATCTCTTGCTGGGGAGGTAGATCCCACATGTTGCATCTAAGATCCGGCATATCCCAACTAAGACCTGGCATAGCCAAATAAATAAACTTTTCTTTTAAACTATATAGCCATAGAATATTATTTCACATACACTGAGTGACTGAAAGTTTCTTTTACTACATTCCTACAGATTATATCCTTCAGACACAATTTCTTAACACGAAATATGTATTTTTAGTGCTAATCACACCTTTATGTACCACTTGTATTTAAATAAGACTAAAATAGGGAACATATTTATATTTATTTCTCTGTCAATAGACGTCACAGTGTTTCTTTAAAAAAATTCTCATATGTTTGGAGGAAAGAATTAAAAAATGGAACTCCTTTTTAAGTATAATAAGACTCTTGGAAAACATCCAATATAAGGAAAAAAAAAAAAAACCACCCAACCTCCAAAGTAAAACATACTAGCTTGATTTCCAATATAGAATTTGTGTTCCTATCTTTATTTAGCAGCATTACAGTGTTTTTTTTCCATTTGCTGTCCTCATAATTTGGTAGTTAACCTTCTTGTTTTTTAGAAAGAAGCTCTGCCAAAATATGCTGAGCAAGTTGTTTGTTTTTAAACCCCAAGAAATCAAAAGTAGCAAGTAAACTTTATTATTATGACATTTTAATTATGAGTGCGTTTGTATATTTTTTCTTTTGATCTTTGAATCACTTTATGATTCTGGAGTTTAAATTGGTAAACTTGGGGGATCATAATCACTTAACTAAAGAGTAATACTAATCCATGTTTATATATAAAGTTATATAAATAAAGTTGTCCCCCAGCTTTTCAAAATAATATTAAGCATTTACATTTGTGCTGTGTCAAAACTTTCATACATATAATTTCATGTGATTATGAAATTGCTTGCGATCCTATAAGGTCAAATATTGCTCTCCCCCAGGCCTCTCATTCCCTTTGGTTTACTTGTTTGCTTGTTTGTTTATCTTTTATAAATATGGAAACTGAACCTTACAGATGGAAAATGATCTCTCCAGAGTCATGTAAATATTAGGTGGTTGCTCCAGACCTAAAGCTAAAAAGAGGATCCCTCTTCATGATACAAGGCTCCCTCTCGGTATATAAACAGTTCAACGCTGGCTTGAAAAAAGTGAAATGAATAATGTTAACTGCTCCTTCCTACACTAGCTACTAACCCAAAGGAGATTTCTAAATAGATGGCAGAGAGGAAATTAGTCACCCTCTATTACAGGATGAGAAAGCAGTGAGCTGGAATTATGGAACTCAATTCTGTGCCATTTCTTCCTCAAAAAATCACTTCCATAGAAACCTGAGGGGCCACTGTGCACTGTGCTGTGTGTCACATGGTTAGCATAGAAAGATACTACGCCAGGAACCTGACTTAAGAAGGTCATACTCTATAATTAGATGTAATCCACATACAGATAGAGATCTATGATGGCATCTGTTAAGTTCTTTAGTTAACAAAGCAATAGGAAGACAGATCTAGTTTATTAAGTGTATGGTCTGAAACTTTGTGTCTATCCCCACTAGCCCCCAAAAGCTTAACTCCAAAGACGATGGTGTGAGGAGGTGGGAGATGATTCATTTAGGAGATGATTAGGTCTTGGGTGGGGCCCTCATGAATGGGATAAGTGCTCTTACAAAAGAGATCCCTCAGAGCACTCTCTCTCTTGTCATCTTTTAAAGACATCACTAGGAAGTGGACCCCGGCCGGGAACTGAGTCAGTCAGCCCTTTGATCTTGGACTTCTGGATCTCAAGAAATAAACTGTGAGAAATAAATGTTGCTATTCACTTAAACATGTAGTTGGGGAAAGCTTCCCCTATAGGACAAGATTTGAGCAGAACAGCCATTCCAGGAGAAGGAATAGTCAGTGCCTGAGGGCTGGAGAGTGTTACAGATTTCACAGTAAGAACATACTAATAACGGAATTCCAATGCATTTACTTAGTAGCATAATAGTTATATGTGTGTATGGACATATGGTTAGTTGGGGATTGTCTCGTGGCTCAGATGGTAAAGAATCTGCCTGCAATGCACCAGACCTGGATTCCATCCCTGGGTCAGGAAAATCACCTGAGGAAGGGAATGGCTACCCACTCCAGTATTCTTATTATAACTTCCAAATTAAAAGACGCTTGCTCCTTGGAAGAAAAGTTATGACAAACCTAGACAGCATAGTAAAAAGCAGAGACATCACTGTGCCAACAAAAATCCATCTAGTCAAAGCTATGGTTTTTCCAGTAGTCATGTATGGATATGAAAGTTGGACTATAAAGAAAGCNATTTCACCTTTTTCTCAAGTGCTCACGGAACCTTCCCCAGGATAGATCACATCCTGGGCCATAAATCTAGCCTCGACAAATTCAAAAAAATTGAAATCATTCCTAGCATATTTTCTGACCATAATGCAGTAAGATTAGATCTCAATTACAGGAGAAAAACTATTAAAGATTTGAACATATGGAGGCTGAACAACACGCTGCTAAACAACAAACAAATCACAGAAGAAATCAAAAAAGAAATCAAAATATGCATAGAAATGAATGAAGATGAAAACACAACAACCCAAAACCTGTGGGACACTGTAAAAGCAGTGCTAAGGGTAAAGTTCATACAGTACAGGCATACCTCAAGACAAGAAAAAAGTCAAATAACTAACCTAACTCTACACCTAAAGCAACTAGAAAAGGAAGAAATAGAGAACCCCAGGGTTAATAGAAGGAAAGAAATCTTAAAAATTAGGGCAGAAATAAATGCAAAAAAANGCTAAGGGTAAAGTTCATACAGTACAGGCATACCTCAAGACAAGAAAAAAGTCAAATAACTAACCTAACTCTACACCTAAAGCAACTAGAAAAGGAAGAAATAGAGAACCCCAGGGTTAATAGAAGGAAAGAAATCTTAAAAATTAGGGCAGAAATAAATGCAAAAAAAGAAAAAAAAAAGAAAAAAGAAAAGAGACCATAGCAAAAATCAACAAAGCCAAAAGCTGGTTCTTTGAAAGGATAAATAACATTGACAAANGACAGTGGAGAGTCATTGCATGTTTTCAATAGAGGAGTGACCTGGATTAAAAGGAGCATTAGTTTTGATCTTGAGGAGATTAATATGGTAACAGGTATCCAAAGACTAGAAACAAGAGTCCTGTTGAGAGACAAGGCCGCCACGTGGATAGGCGGGGCTAGGTGAGGTGATGTGTGAGAGGCACCCAAGATGACTTTGAACCTCGGAAACTGAGGCAGGCTGTTAGGATCAGAGTGTTTAATATGCAGTTCTAGCTCATTTATTCATTCAACAAATGCTTATTGAACATACACACTGCAGTGCTTGTAACCCCCTGAGGAGACTCACCATGCTGTTTTCATGAAGAACGAAACACACACCTGCACCCTGCATGCAGCCTAAAGGCCAGTGAGGTGCCTCATCATAGTGCCCTGCATGCATTCTGTGAGGGGACCTTGGGAACAGTGCTGGTTAGAAAAACAGAAGCTGCTTTCGCTGAACCATTCAGTTACAAGGTCCTTCACCTTCAGACATTTTATGAAAATGTCTGTGTGTTTGCCCTGACAAGATCAGGGCAGTGGAACTGAGGGTGGGTTTTATGTTCTGCAAAAAAGTCATAGCTCCTGGCTTTTTACATTAAAATACCTGACTACCTCTAAGCTAGGGCTCCTCAGGTGGCTCAGTGTAAAGAATCCGCCTGCTAGGGCTGGAGATGCGGGCTTGATTCCCTGGGGTAGGAAATGGCAACCCACCCCAGTATTCACGCCTGGGAAATCCCATGGGCAGAGGAACCTGGCGGGCTACAGTCCATGGGGTCACGAAGAGTCGGACACGCCTGAGCACACATGCACTTGCCTCTAAACTGTAAGCACTCAGCAAAGTGCCCTGCTCCACTTGTGACTCTACAGCTGTCTGTCTGTCCTCGGGTTTAGAACCTTCCACTTTCCATTTCACTTCTTGCTGCAGTTTGAGTCTGGGAATAGGTCTGTTACTCCAAGGAACAGATGGCCATGCCTTTGAGAGCTGGAATGTTTCTGCAGAAATCATGTGTGTAGCGCTTAGCAAGAAATGTCCCCAAAATTGTAATAGATCTTTAAATAGAACAATTTTGTGGTCACTGAGGTGCCCCATGGAAGGCTTTAAAATCTCCAGTGTCACAAAAATGTCCAACCATCCTTTGGAAAGCAGAGTAAAACAATGTGGAATAAACACTCCCCCTAATATTTCCTGCCCAAAGGTGATTCAGACTCCTCCCCACTCCTCCAAAGTTAAAAATCCTGGAAAAGAGATAGGATTCAGTTCAGTTCAGTCGCTTAGTCGTGTCCAACTCTTTGCAACCCCATGAATCGCAGCATGCCAGGCCTCCCTGTTCATCAAGCTTCGAATGTCAGGTTAGTATTTTTAACCTGAGCCCAGCACAGAAATGTTCAACACCTTCGGAAGTCCTTTGTGTACTTGTTTACAAGCTAGTCCAGGCAGAGAGGTTGCCTTCTGCCCAGTTCTTTGGGTGTGTCTTGCTTCCTGTTCGCGTTGAGTGTGGCATTTCTGAGCAGCTCTGCTCCTCACCACATGTACTTGCCACAATTAGCACAGGTCACACAGTGGCCTCTGTCGAGCCTGATGGAAAGGGAAGCTCANAGGGTGGGTTTTATGTTCTGCAAAAAAGTCATAGCTCCTGGCTTTTTACATTAAAATACCTGACTACCTCTAAGCTAGGGCTCCTCAGGTGGCTCAGTGTAAAGAATCCGCCTGCTAGGGCTGGAGATGCGGGCTTGATTCCCTGGGGTAGGAAATGGCAACCCACCCCAGTATTCACGCCTGGGAAATCCCATGGGCAGAGGAACCTGGCGGGCTACAGTCCATGGGGTCACGAAGAGTCGGACACGCCTGAGCACACATGCACTTGCCTCTAAACTGTAAGCACTCAGCAAAGTGCCCTGCTCCACTTGTGACTCTACAGCTGTCTGTCTGTCCTCGGGTTTAGAACCTTCCACTTTCCATTTCACTTCTTGCTGCAGTTTGAGTCTGGGAATAGGTCTGTTACTCCAAGGAACAGATGGCCATGCCTTTGAGAGCTGGAATGTTTCTGCAGAAATCATGTGTGTAGCGCTTAGCAAGAAATGTCCCCAAAATTGTAATAGATCTTTAAATAGAACAATTTTGTGGTCACTGAGGTGCCCCATGGAAGGCTTTAAAATCTCCAGTGTCACAAAAATGTCCAACCATCCTTTGGAAAGCAGAGTAAAACAATGTGGAATAAACACTCCCCCTAATATTTCCTGCCCAAAGGTGATTCAGACTCCTCCCCACTCCTCCAAAGTTAAAAATCCTGGAAAAGAGATAGGATTCAGTTCAGTTCAGTCGCTTAGTCGTGTCCAACTCTTTGCAACCCCATGAATCGCAGCATGCCAGGCCTCCCTGTTCATCAAGCTTCGAATGTCAGGTTAGTATTTTTAACCTGAGCCCAGCACAGAAATGTTCAACACCTTCGGAAGTCCTTTGTGTACTTGTTTACAAGCTAGTCCAGGCAGAGAGGTTGCCTTCTGCCCAGTTCTTTGGGTGTGTCTTGCTTCCTGTTCGCGTTGAGTGTGGCATTTCTGAGCAGCTCTGCTCCTCACCACATGTACTTGCCACAATTAGCACAGGTCACACAGTGGCCTCTGTCGAGCCTGATGGAAAGGGAAGCTCAGCTATGAACAGTCTCCTTTCAACCTGTCAGGCTCTAAAATTAGATAGGAGTTGTTATCTCCAGACGTCCTTCTCTGGGGAGGGCTTGCCCTTTACAGTTTTCCTTCATCTTCTGTGGGTGGGCACCTTCCATTACCAGTGATAACGAGAGTCCTGGTGTTCGGCTCACAGAGCACCCAATCTGCACCAGGTTCACTGTGGGGGTGAAGATTGTGTGGGAGACTTAGATGGCTGCACATGTTTGAATATGTTAGTAAAACCGATCTTATTACGAACTGTATTATCTCCAGAAAAGTAATCACTTCAGCATAGAGAGCTGATCTTTTCATTCTCTTGAAGAACAGTAATGTTCCCTTCATTTGTTATGTTCACTTGCTCCTCCTTCTCCTTTAAAGGAAGACGTTTTTATTTATCTATTATATGAACCCAGATCCATGTGTGAAGGCACCTGTGGTCCAGGGAAAACCACCTTCTATCTGGGAATACCTCTGCCCAGTCACTCTGACAGTAGAGATGGGTCATTTCTGACATTTCGTCTCTTTTCCTCAAGAGTTTTTTAATTTAAAAGATTCAGCTCAAGATCTGTGAGCTCTCTGTTAAGCAATCATTCACTAGAATAATGGTTTTTAACATGCAAAATTAGAAGCTGCTTTAAATTGATTACTTAGCAGTAGGGTTTTCTTATGGTTCTCTCAAGCATTGTTTCCTTTCTGAAGTGAGTTTGCCTTTTACTGTTGAAACAGAGTTTTTTAGTAGACATAGCCAGATTTGTATTATTGTTTAAATAATCTGTCCTCAAGGTTGTACACTGATGATTGTTTTGAGAAGGATCATCTTTCCAAGCAGGCTTATTCTGCTTAAAACAGAAATAATAAACAATAACCCCTATAGCTGGAATAAGGCTTTTGACATGCTTCAGTGAGTCTCCTTTTCAAGAGGGTAACAAAAGCAAAAAAGCAATAGGAAGCACAGTACCTTTGCCAGAATATTTGTCCCTTGGATTCCCTAGAGTCTGGTAATCATTGTCTTGGTGATGGGAAGAATCTATGACAAAGTTTCTAATAGTTGCAAATTTGGGGGTAATTACTTACCAGGAAGTAATAGCTTGAAGTGAATTACTTTGTAACAGAGTAGAAGAAACTCTGACGGGACTTTGGTAATTTTATATAAACTGGCAGTGTTACCTTGGCTGGTACTTTATCTTTATGGATCTTGGGTTTGTCCTTTGTAAAATAAGATGGGGTGTCCCACTAGATGAGGTCCCAGAATGACAGTCTCTCCTTGTATCTGAAACAGTTTGAATCCCCAGAATTTGGGGTGATCACCTTGCTCACCCAGGACTGAGAAACAGCTGCCACCAACTTTCTTTCCCAGGCAGCACAGTCTTGTGACTACTTGAAAATACCCATCTCTGTCCTCCATTGAGAAACAGCGTGGACTTCCCAGAGAATGTGATTCCTTATTGCCTGGTTGTACACATGTTCTTAGTTTCAAATGTAGACTAACGTCATTATGCTGCTGTGAGAGTCTCCAAGATGAAGTATATAAATTTTAAAAGAGAGGAACTCAGAATTTGGGAAGGAAGCTTTCTAAAGTCAGTGTCTGATCAGCCTTTGGTCGGCTTACTAATGTCTGGAGCTAACAATGGCTCTAAACTGCTGCCACGGTGTTTCTTTTTCATCTGTGGGGTCCCTGATGCATGTTGTGTATCAAAACACCTAGTCCCTCCTCTTAGTGGTCTCGTGGGTGCTTCCAAAGACATTCTTAGATTCTTCAGTGGTGCCATTGTCTGTGAAGGTGGGCAGAGGTGTGCCAGGGGAAAGACCCTGGTACCAACGTTGGTGTCACAGGCTCCTGGTTGAACTGGATCTGCCGCATGAACCATTTGCTCTGCTGCTGACGGGAACGGGGAAGACCCGTCACGGGATGAGCTGTGGGCCCTGGATGACAGACAGACCTTTTCAGTTACTCACGTGGATGTCTGCTGGATCCTATGTGAGCACTTTGTTGTCCTCTCCGTTAAGGGCTCCTTTATGGCTTTGGCATTCCATCACAGGGCTGTGCTCACAGTGGACAGAAGGGATGGATGGGGGTTGCCAGCTTGCCCTCACTTGGTTACAGTTACGAGGGGAAAAAGCAAGCCTCTTTGCTCTTTAGCTTGAGCCTGGGTGGTGTTGTAGCAATAAACTACTGAAAATAGCCCGTGGGTTCAAGCTTCAGCAGTTGCCTCCTCATCGAGCAGTAATGGCTTTTGTAGCACATAAATATATAAAGTATATTATGGTCGTTGTATGTTACTAATAATAGTTCGAGGTTTGTATTGCTCCTCCCATAGCTCCACTGTAGCTAGCGAGAGGAGCCAGGAGTAGCAGGTGGGTTTGAGGCTGGTGCAGCAGAGGTTCTGAGCAGGGTCACCGTGGCGAGGAGGGACCTGAGAAGAGAAAGGACTGAGTGAGTGCCTGGGTGTGGAGTTCTTGGTACAAGATTCTGATTCTGAGAGTTGGCAGTGAATGAAGAGACTGCTGCCACCAGCTGAAATGAGAGCCCTGAAGAGGAACCTGAACAAGCTGCCCCTAGAGCGCGTCGCCTCGGAGAGGTGGACAGGCCACTGCCACGCGCAATCTCCGCCCTCAGCGGCGAGCACCCCGGGGGCCTTTCTCATCACGGGGACCTGCAGATGGGGATGTGGAGGTCACTAGCACAGCAGTTCACTAGAGCTCTCTGAGATGGCAAGTGGAGAGTTTGCAGAGAGAAAAAAGAACACCACATATAGAAAAGTGCAAAACAGTAGCATTTGGCAGCAGGAAGAAGAGCTAGTGATGGATCAGTTAGAAAGGCTGAAAAAGAATCACATACTCCACATAGGAAGCCAAAGGTAGTTGCCAAATAGAGATCAAAATGGATAAGGCCTGGGAAGATACCAGTTTGAACACGGCATTTCTAAACAGTGGGGAAAAGAACTACTCTTCATTAAATGGTGTATAATATTTGACTATTTGGGAAAAAGTAGTTAGATACCAGACTATATATAAAAATAAAAAATATATATATTTATATAAACAGACTATATGGATTATAACTATAAATGTAAAAAATTCAAAATGAAAATATAGGCAATGCTTTTATGGTTGGGATGATGGAGTCCTATCTATATATGTGCTGTCTGTCTATATTCAAGATACCACAAAAAAACTTTAAAAACCGGCTATAGAGTGGGAGGAAATACAAACAAAATATATGGCAGAAAAAAAGGTAAATACCCTTAATGTAAGAAGAGTGTCTGTTAATGGATCAGAAAAGAAAACACACTAAAAGGGTAGGCACACTTTTTTCTCTGAGGAAGAGGTATAAAATGACCAATAAACAGATGGAAATGTTTGCTAATTTAAAAACGGAATCTTAAAACAATAGGATACTGTTTGCCTACTAGGCCAACAAAAATTAAAATCCATCTTAACATCAACTACTAATAAGAAATTGACACTTAACTGTCATTAGGAGCTTAAGTTGACACACCATCTTTAGAGAATTATTTGCCAGAATCTATTGAGTTTTTTAAAATTGGAATATAGTTGATTTACAAGGTTGTATTTCCTCCTGCTGTATGGCACAATGAGTCAGTTATACGTAGACCCACTCTTTGGGTCATATAATTCATTACATAGTATTAAGTAGAAGCAGAGTAGGTCCTTATTAGTTATCTGTTTTATATATAGTGTATATGTCAGTCCCAGTCTCCCAATTTATCCCTTCGCCCTTTTCCCCTCTGGTAATCAGAAGATTGTTTTCCATATCTGTAACTACTTCTTATCTGTAAATAAGTCTATTTGTATCTTTTTTTTTTTAAGATTCCACATATGAGCCTCATCATACAATATTTGTATTTCTCTGACTTACTTCACTCAGTATGGCAGTCTCTAGGGTCATCCATGTTGCTGCAAATGGCATTTCGTTCTTTTTTATGGCTGAGTAGTATTCTGTTGTGTTTATATATCATGTTTTCCTTATGCATTCCTCTTCTGATGGACATTTTGGTTATTTTCATGTTTCACTATTATAAATAGTGGTGCAGTGGACATTGGAGTGCACCTTCTTTTTGAATTGTGGTTTTCTCCAGACAGATGCCCAGGAGTGGGATTGCTGGATCATATGGTAGTTCTGTTTTTAGTTTCTTAGGAAACCTCCGTACTGTTCTCCGTGGTGACTGTACCAATTTACATTCCCACCATCAGTGCAGGAGGTTCTCTTTCTCCCTACCCTCTCCAGCATCCATTCTTTATAGATTTTGTTGATGATGGCCATTCTGACTGCTGTGAGGCAATACCTTATTGTAGTTTTCATTTGCATTTCTCTAGTAATTCATGATGTTGAGCATCTTTTCATGTGCTTTTTCAGCCATCTGTGTGGCATAGACCACCCGTGGGGGTCTTACTTGGTTCTGCCTGCCACGGACCAGTTGCTGCACTCTCCTCCAAAGCTCCCTGTGTGTCCCAGCTGGTCTCCCCACTGGTGAGAAGGCTTCTCTGTGTGTGGGAACCTCTCCTCCAGTTCCCCATCCAGGGGTACAGGGTCTGTCTCACTCCCTTTTTTTCTTCCTTTCATCCTACCTGGTTGTACAGGAATTTTCCTTGTCCTTTTAGCTATCTGAGGTCCTCCGCTAGTGTTCAGCAGGTGCTCTGTGAGAACTGTTTCATTTGTAGATGTATTCTTGATGTACTTGTGGGGGAGGCAAACTCCACATCTTCCTATTCTGCCACCTTGACTCTAATTCCGCTGTTAAATTTTTTAATGCATGCACACTTTGATCTAGCAATCTCATGTCTAAGAGTATATCCTACAGAAGTCATAATATGAGTATATAATCCCTTTTAGGTAAAAGGGATTTATTCCATTATTGTTAACAACAGAAAAAGAATAGTCCGAATAGCTTTTGGTGAGCAAAATGGTTAAATAAGCTTGTTAAATGGTTAAATACAATGAAGTTTTTTTAGTGAAGTTTTAAGTCTGTGTATCTTAACCTGGAAAGAATTCCATAATATATAGCTGACTGGGGAGAAGCAGAATAAGTGTTATCCGAACATTCGCCTAATTTTATTATGTACCGCCATTTAATAATAACCTGTGTATGTGAGTATGTGTAAATAGATACATCTCTATAAGTATGTGAAAAAGTTCAGAAGGATCTACACCACTAGGGTAGAGGTACGGATGAAGAGGCAAAGACAAAAACGTTCATTGATGCCCTTTGAAAGGGCGGTGGTGGGGACAGTCCTGAAGGAGGCAGGCAGGTGTGAGCTGTAGGTGTAGGGTACCATGAATAGATTGGATTGGGAAGGAAGCAGGAGATGGAAATTTAGCTTGAGGGGCAGACAGGGTGGTGCAAAAGACTTGGGGCTTTGTTGTTGTTATGTAGGACAGAAGAAATTTGAATTTGTTTGTATGCCAAGGAAAAGGAGACAATACAAAAAGAAAAATTTGTGGTGATCAGAAAAGTGCAGTAGTAGTGAACCCTTCTGGTGAAGGTGGCAGAAGGTTTTTCAAGAATCCANGTTGTTATGTAGGACAGAAGAAATTTGAATTTGTTTGTATGCCAAGGAAAAGGAGACAATACAAAAAGAAAAATTTGTGGTGATCAGAAAAGTGCAGTAGTAGTGAACCCTTCTGGTGAAGGTGGCAGAAGGTTTTTCAAGAATCCAACAGATAGATGACTCCCATGAAGATAGGCAAAGCCAGATCCAAAGAGCAGCAGATGCAAATGGGTGATGCTTGGAATGGAGGAAAATGGAAAACACTGGAAACAGCTACTCTGGAATTGATTCGAAAAAAGTGTAAGAAAGACATTTGGGGAAGATATAGCAAGGACAAGTTAAGAAAAAAACATAAGTAATTCATTTATGTGGAAAGAAAAAAATGCATAATGTCAGAGCCCATGAGTTCAACTATTATTCCTCTATAATTAAGTGAATTGGCACTTCCTGAGTGCCCAGCAGTCCAGAGGAGGAAAAGGAACCCAGCTGGTTAGGTTAGAAGATTTCAGGCATTAGGGATACTTTAAGGGTGACAAGGCTCACCCTAAGGGTCACAAGCTGGGCAAGAAAACCCAAGGCAGGCTGACAGAGCCAGAGAGATATAAGGGACTGAATGTTGTAATGAAAGTTGTTTTTTTTTTTAATTGAAGGATAATTGCTTTACAGAATTTTGTTGTTTTCTGTCAAATCTCAACATGAATCAGCCATAGGTATGTGTATATATGCTGCTAAGTCACTTCAGTCATGTCCAACTCTGTGCGACCCCATAGATGGCAGCCCACCAGGCTCCCCCATCCCTGGGATTNAATGAAAATATAGGCAATGCTTTTATGGTTGGGATGATGGAGTCCTATCTATATATGTGCTGTCTGTCTATATTCAAGATACCACAAAGAAACTTTAAAAACCGGCTATAGAGTGGGAGGAAATACAAACAAAATATATGGCAGAAAAAAAGGTAAATACCCTTAATGTAAGAAGAGTGTCTGTTAATGGATCAGAAAAGAAAACACACTAAAAGGGTAGGCACACTTTTTTCTCTGAGGAAGAGGTATAAAATGACCAATAAACAGATGGAAATGTTTGCTAATTTAAAAACGGAATCTTAAAACAATAGGATACTGTTTGCCTACTAGGCCAACAAAAATTAAAATCCATCTTAACATCAACTACTAATAAGAAATTGACACTTAACTGTCATTAGGAGCTTAAGTTGACACACCATCTTTAGAGAATTATTTGCCAGAATCTATTGAGTTTTTTAAAATTGGAATATAGTTGATTTACAAGGTTGTATTTCCTCCTGCTGTATGGCACAATGAGTCAGTTATACGTAGACCCACTCTTTGGGTCATATAATTCATTACATAGTATTAAGTAGAAGCAGAGTAGGTCCTTATTAGTTATCTGTTTTATATATAGTGTATATGTCAGTCCCAGTCTCCCAATTTATCCCTTCGCCCTTTTCCCCTCTGGTAATCAGAAGATTGTTTTCCATATCTGTAACTACTTCTTATCTGTAAATAAGTCTATTTGTATTCTTTTTTTTTTTAAGATTCCACATATGAGCCTCATCATACAATATTTGTATTTCTCTGACTTACTTCACTCAGTATGGCAGTCTCTAGGGTCATCCATGTTGCTGCAAATGGCATTTCGTTCTTTTTTATGGCTGAGTAGTATTCTGTTGTGTTTATATATCATGTTTTCCTTATGCATTCCTCTTCTGATGGACATTTTGGTTATTTTCATGTTTCACTATTATAAATAGTGGTGCAGTGGACATTGGAGTGCACCTTCTTTTTGAATTGTGGTTTTCTCCAGACAGATGCCCAGGAGTGGGATTGCTGGATCATATGGTAGTTCTGTTTTTAGTTTCTTAGGAAACCTCCGTACTGTTCTCCGTGGTGACTGTACCAATTTACATTCCCACCATCAGTGCAGGAGGTTCTCTTTCTCCCTACCCTCTCCAGCATCCATTCTTTATAGATTTTGTTGATGATGGCCATTCTGACTGCTGTGAGGCAATACCTTATTGTAGTTTTCATTTGCATTTCTCTAGTAATTCATGATGTTGAGCATCTTTTCATGTGCTTTTTCAGCCATCTGTGTGGCATAGACCACCCGTGGGGGTCTTACTTGGTTCTGCCTGCCACGGACCAGTTGCTGCACTCTCCTCCAAAGCTCCCTGTGTGTCCCAGCTGGTCTCCCCACTGGTGAGAAGGCTTCTCTGTGTGTGGGAACCTCTCCTCCAGTTCCCCATCCAGGGGTACAGGGTCTGTCTCACTCCCTTTTTTTCTTCCTTTCATCCTACCTGGTTGTACAGGAATTTTCCTTGTCCTTTTAGCTATCTGAGGTCCTCCGCTAGTGTTCAGCAGGTGCTCTGTGAGAACTGTTTCATTTGTAGATGTATTCTTGATGTACTTGTGGGGGAGGCAAACTCCACATCTTCCTATTCTGCCACCTTGACTCTAATTCCGCTGTTAAATTTTTTAATGCATGCACACTTTGATCTAGCAATCTCATGTCTAAGAGTATATCCTACAGAAGTCATAATATGAGTATATAATCCCTTTTAGGTAAAAGGGATTTATTCCATTATTGTTAACAACAGAAAAAGAATAGTCCGAATAGCTTTTGGTGAGCAAAATGGTTAAATAAGCTTGTTAAATGGTTAAATACAATGAAGTTTTTTTAGTGAAGTTTTAAGTCTGTGTATCTTAACCTGGAAAGAATTCCATAATATATAGCTGACTGGGGAGAAGCAGAATAAGTGTTATCCGAACATTCGCCTAATTTTATTATGTACCGCCATTTAATAATAACCTGTGTATGTGAGTATGTGTAAATAGATACATCTCTATAAGTATGTGAAAAAGTTCAGAAGGATCTACACCACTAGGGTAGAGGTACGGATGAAGAGGCAAAGACAAAAACGTTCATTGATGCCCTTTGAAAGGGCGGTGGTGGGGACAGTCCTGAAGGAGGCAGGCAGGTGTGAGCTGTAGGTGTAGGGTACCATGAATAGATTGGATTGGGAAGGAAGCAGGAGATGGAAATTTAGCTTGAGGGGCAGACAGGGTGGTGCAAAAGACTTGGGGCTTTGTTGTTGTTATGTAGGACAGAAGAAATTTGAATTTGTTTGTATGCCAAGGAAAAGGAGACAATACAAAAAGAAAAATTTGTGGTGATCAGAAAAGTGCAGTAGTAGTGAACCCTTCTGGTGAAGGTGGCAGAAGGTTTTTCAAGAATCCAACAGATAGATGACTCCCATGAAGATAGGCAAAGCCAGATCCAAAGAGCAGCAGATGCAAATGGGTGATGCTTGGAATGGAGGAAAATGGAAAACACTGGAAACAGCTACTCTGGAATTGATTCGAAAAAAGTGTAAGAAAGACATTTGGGGAAGATATAGCAAGGACAAGTTAAGAAAAAAACATAAGTAATTCATTTATGTGGAAAGAAAAAAATGCATAATGTCAGAGCCCATGAGTTCAACTATTATTCCTCTATAATTAAGTGAATTGGCACTTCCTGAGTGCCCAGCAGTCCAGAGGAGGAAAAGGAACCCAGCTGGTTAGGTTAGAAGATTTCAGGCATTAGGGATACTTTAAGGGTGACAAGGCTCACCCTAAGGGTCACAAGCTGGGCAAGAAAACCCAAGGCAGGCTGACAGAGCCAGAGAGATATAAGGGACTGAATGTTGTAATGAAAGTTGTTTTTTTTTTTAATTGAAGGATAATTGCTTTACAGAATTTTGTTGTTTTCTGTCAAATCTCAACATGAATCAGCCATAGGTATGTGTATATATGCTGCTAAGTCACTTCAGTCATGTCCAACTCTGTGCGACCCCATAGATGGCAGCCCACCAGGCTCCCCCATCCCTGGGATTCTCCAGGCAAGAACACTGGAGTGGGTTGCCATTTCCTTCTCCAGTGGAGGAAAGTGAATATATATATATATGTATATCCCCTCCCTTTTGAACCTCCTTCCATTCTCCCTCCCCATCCCACCCCTCTAGGTTGATACAGAGCCCCTGTTTGAGTTTTGTAATGAAAGTTTTTTAAAAAAGGAAAGAAAAAAGGCAGATACCTCAGGAGTAAGGAAGAGAAGGTGGAACAAGTTGGACTCGCGGGGGAAATGAGTTCCCTTCAGAAGCACTCCCAAGTTCTCAGGGCCAAGGGATGGGTGTTTGCAACACCTGTCGACTTGACTCTGGAGATGTTAAGCCCACGACAGGAGTTATCCAGGTGGTGCTCATCTGTATGTCTCAGCACAGCACTGGCACAAAATGGACATGCAGCAGATGTTTGAATGGACAAGTGGATAGGGTGTGGTGGCAGCAGAGACGCCTGTGAGGCATCCAGGCAGGACAGGCGCACCAGTCACTGAAAGAAAACCACTAGTCACTCACTAAAGAAAATCGCAGGGGAACTGGGCCAAGAGAAGGAGTCTCAGATTGAATTGTCAAGGACTGTGGGAAAATACCTGGTTGTGGCTGATGTAATTGAGGAGGCTAGAGGGGATGATACAAGTCAACAGTGTGACTAGTTTTTTGAGCCTAGATCCACCTGCATCAGGAGAGCCAGCAGATGTGCTGAATCTACAGATTTGGGTATCCACCCTACACCGTGGGGTCCAAATTCCTGGGAATGATGCCTAGGAAACGGCATTTTTAACATGTTTATGCCAGATGCTTGAATGAGTGAAGTCGCTCAGTCATGTCTGAGTCTTTGCGACCCCATGAACTGTAGCCTACCAGGATCCTCCATCCATGGGATTTTCCAGGCAAGAGTACTGGAGTGGGGTGCCATTTCCTTCTCCAGGGGATCTTCCCGACCCAGCGTCAAACCCGGGTCTCCCACGTTGTAGGCAGACACTTTACCATCTGAGCCACTAGATGCTTAGGTCTAACCAATAAGGTTCAAGAACCACAAGTGTAGATTCTGAGGTGGAGCTTTTTGATTGGGCCAGGTTTGGGAAGAACAAGGATATAAGCTTCTTCTCATTACTTAGCAGATCTACAAAGGAAATACCCACAAAGCCTCTGAAAGAAAAATTTTGAAGGAAGTGGCTTCAGGAGGAATCAGTTTATAGTCAGGTTAAGGTTTATTATCAGTTGCCATTCCATAGATGAAATGGCATAAAATACTGCTCTGTGTCTATATAGAGAAATTTGAAAAAAAATCTGTATACATATGTATTAAGTGTGTATGTTAAGTCTGAACTAACCTTCTTTTAAGGAATTGTCTTGAAGATGATGTAATCATCCTCACAGCGCTCTTTCACTTTGGGACAGTGTTTACAATGTTGTTATTTTAACATGTGAACCACAGCAGCTTAGGGCTTGGGTACATTTTTTGCACAAGGGAGCCTTTGTGCTTTGGATTGTGTTCCTTTGTCCTGGAAACAGATGGGAACAGACCAGTTCCGGCACTGGAAATCCTCCTCCAGGTGGTAGCAAAGAGGAGGGCCTGAGAGTTTAGTGGGGACAAAGGTGCACCAGTGTAGCTGGCTGGTGCAGAGGGGCCGTGGCCTGAAGAGAGCTCAGATGGACCAAAGAGGGTATAGGTGCGGGGCCGGGGTTGGAGGGCAGGTGGGAAGTTGGGAGCAGCTGTATTCGTTAAGGCAGAATCACGTGAGACCGTTCGCTCCTGCGTGCGGCTGCCTCTGTGGTTAGATTGCTCCTGGTCGGGGGCCCTTTTACCCCGGGCCATCACCCACTGCATTCGCTTGTCCTGCCCACACAGTTATTTTCTATTAGTGGCTGCTAACTGGCACTCAGTAACTTTAAATAAGACTCTGTCCCATTGAATGATTTTGAACTCTGCAGTATATTATTTTGAACGCTGCAGTGTATTCTCCATGATTCCTTAACAACCAAATTTATGTACTCTCTCAGTATTTCTCTCCAAAGTCAGAAGCAAATGCTTGTTACATTATTTCTTGGCAGGTTCCAAAAAAAACAACCAGACTTTGCAGGCATTAATTGTGACTCTGTAGTAGTGCCTTTCTCCAAATCTGCCTCAACTTCCCCCTCTCTCCTGCCTACCCCTCACTGTTTGTTTCCAAAGACTTTGTGGCAACTTTCTACAGTAGAACTGCTACCTTAAAAAGCTTTGGATAGAATATGGCTCCAAGTTACAGTGACTGTAGACATTTGTGTCTTTGACTGTGACATTATTAGAAAGATGTTTCTAAGCAGGGGCACTTTACAGGTGTCATTTGGGATTAAAAACACCGTCTTTCCCCAAAGAGAAAGCTGTTTACAGATTTTTGTGTGGAACAAGCCATTATCAGCTTTGGGTGACTTAGTGCTTTTTGTGTGTCTTACTGTTTGAATAGCATTTCTTGTTCTCTTGCTAATCCTTTTTCTCTTATTTCTTTTACCCAAAATGTAATGAATCTAGAAATGTTAACTGAACTTGCCTGAGTATGTCCAGATTCAGGAAGGTTTGATGAGGCTTCATTATCAATATTGGAGGAAGTGTCATTGTTTAATCAAAACAATAGGATTTCTGTGTTGTTCCTCATTTACTCTATAAAGCTCACACGCATTTTGTTGTTGCTAACGTTTATTTAGTAGGTGAACATGGAAAAATGAGTTGAGGGTCTTAACATTTAAAGAGTAGGTTGAATATAAACTGTCTCTTAGAGAAATTGTCTTCCTCAATTGGACTGTTTGGCAGAAAAGCCAAATCTGACTTTCCAGCGCTGCGGGAGGAGATGCTCAGGAGGAGAGAACTGAATGCCTCTTCTCTTAGTTGGGCCTCGTGGAGACCCTAAGAGGTGGGCATGACAGCCACATTTTAGGGATAAAGAAATAAGGCTGAGAACAGACAACTTGCCCAGGGTCACCTAGCTTTTGACAGTGAATAAGAATTCAAAGTCAAGTCTGCCTGAGTTCACTACTGTCTCCATAAAAACTGAAATATGCTTTGTCATCACCTAGCCCTTTAGTGGTACTGGATTTTCACTGTGCCACTCTGCGTCTTAAAAAATTTACTACCTACTTTTCCCATGTAAAAGCATCCAAGTGCTTACTCAGGAATATGAAATCTAACTACTCTGCTTTCTTTGGTTCTAGATTTTCTACCCTAGCAAGGATGGTACAAAGATTCCAATGTTCATCGTGCATAAAAAGGGCATAAAACTGGATGGCTCTCACCCTGCTTTCCTATACGGCTACGGTGGCTTCAACATATCTATCACACCCAACTACAGGTAAGCGTGGCACCTCTGTTTATCTGATCTTCTGCAAACAGTAGGAGAAGCCAGAGGCTGGCCCAGACTGTGTCTGCACCTGAACCCCCTTCCCTCAGTCCCCACAAATCTTGTCTTTGTTCATTGTGTGTATTTATTAAGCCTGTTCTGTGTTGGGAGTTGAGATGAGTAAGCAAGTGTAATTAGACGTTTTCTTTCCTGAGCCACTGGATTTGCTGGTAGTTTCAGCAGAGACCATCCAAGGTGTAGGCAAAAAGTTGAAGGAAAGACCACAAGAGTGTCTGGTCTGATCACCTACCTCAGCTCTCCTTCCTCTGATCTTCAGCATCCAGGAAGTTAGCACCCAGACCATCCAGAGCCTCGGGCTGCCGAAGCCTATCATTTCCCCAGTTACTGAAAGAAAGAATGATACAATTTCATAAATAGTTTTCCAAGCAAAATTAATTTCAGTTACAGCAAGCAGAGATGGAGAAGGCAATGGCATTCCACTCCAGTACTCTTGCCTGGAAACTCCCATGGATGGAGGAGCCTGGAAGGCTGCAGTCCATGGGGTCGCTAAGAGTCAGACATGACTGAGCGACTTCACTTTCGCTTTTGGAGAAGGAAATGGCAACCCACTCCAGTGTTCTTGCCTGGAGAATCCCAGGGATGGCGGAGCCCAGTGGGCTGCCGTCTGTGGGGTCGCACAGAGTCAGACACAACTGAAGCGACTTAGCAGCAGCAAGAAGCGGAGAAATAGCCTCAGTACTAATATTGTTAGGGTAAGTGGAAAGAGAAGGAGGAAAACATAAAATCTAAATTTTGTAAAGAAGCTTTGTGCTATATAGTTTCTTCTGTTTGTTTCTAGAAAACATCCTCCAGCCCTGGGCACTCCATTCCTGTTTTCTGGTCTGTGTCCTTGATCTCTTCTGTCTCTCTCATGCCTAGTTTAACATGTAAATCTCTGAGAAACCTGTGTAAAATTCATACTTCAGAAAGAGCTTGCTTTTTTCCAACTTAATTTGGAGAAAGATACTGGAAAAAATGGTGTAGCAGGAGCGAGTACTGGGTGTTCACGCCAGGGCTGGGTCAGGTGGCTTGGCAGTGTTTTGTTTGCCAAGACAGTTGTTCAAAGTGAGGTATACTGAATGCTTGTGAAAATGTCTGAGCTTTGCAGTTAATCAGAAGTTTTACACTGCTTGATTTAAGTGAAATATGTAGGCACTGGGCTCCCGTTCAGCTGATACCACGTGTGGAGTGTCTTCAGGGGTACGTGTGTGGTGGAGGGAGCCAGTGCGATCCTCGCCGGGCACTTCGTGGCAGTTAACCCTTTTACCATCTCGCAGTGTGTCCAGGCTCATCTTCGTGAGACACATGGGTGGTGTCCTTGCAGTGGCCAACATCAGAGGAGGTGGCGAATACGGAGAGACGTGGCATAAAGGTGAGGCGTGTTCTCTGTGGAGAACAAATATGGCACAGTCTATCCGAGGGGTTAGGAGCAGAAGAGACAAGACAGATGAAAAATAAGGATGCTTCCAGACACACTGCTGGCAGTATCCCCACCTTTCTAAATTGAAACTGTAGTTTCAGTGTCTATTTAAATTAACAGCTCAGTCTTTTCACATTTTCCTTTGCAGTCTATTTTAATGAGGTACATATTTTTCAGAAGCATCCCCTTCATACCATAATCAATTTTTTTAGCAATATATGGGGTACATTTTTATCTATCACTGTCAGAAGTGAGTCTGGGGGATAACTTTTGGTATTTATTGTGTCCTATTTAGCCAGATAATGCTAAACAGTGAAAGCCATGCTCTCTTAAAACAGACTGCAAAACCAGGTTATTTTCTCGAGAGAAAAGATCTCTTTAAAATAGAGCTTTCCTAGTCCCAGTTTGGGCATCTTTTGCTTGTTTTCTCCAAGCTTTCCAACACTGCTAACAAATAGCATCCCCCCTAGCATTCCTGTTGGGACTCTATCATGTGCAGTTTTTATTAAACTCAACGCAGTTGTTAATTCTTCTCTGGTTTTAACGACTCAGTCTCTGGCCTCCTGAAGCATGGGATCTAGTTGCTTGAGGATTCCTTTTCTCTCTATATGGAGCATGCCCTGTCTCCCAGGCTTGTGTGTATCTGAAATGTATAGACGAATCAATAACTTGCAGAAGATGCTCTTCCATTGCCTTATTCCTGTGTTTGGGGGAGGCACCTTCACACCCCTCTCAACATCAGCCATCATGTAGAGGACAGTCTGCAGGCCCAAGGGTGGACCCCAGTGCCCAGGCTTGATGGGGCAGCACCAGGCAAGGGGGCCCTTCTTCCACAGGAAGAGCATCCAAGTCCACCCTTCAGATCCATAAACCTACTTGTTCTTCTCTGCCTCCTGAGGCCAGAGGCTCTGGTGTGCTGCATCAAATCAGATCAACAAAGATGAGGGTAGATCTGTAAAGAGAATTCTTCCTAAGTAACTATTAGGTGTCAGGAGGCAGGAAAGGCCCAGAACTGACCCCTAGGTCTTCAGCACGCACCCCCAGGGACCAATGTTAGACAGCAAACTATTTGAGCATCTTAGCAAGAGTGAATGTCCCCAGTGAACACATGGGGCCCCAGCCATTGTTGGGCCAACTGCTGCCAGGTGTCACCCCTGAAGGCTTTATTGATTGTCATTGTATTTGAAACAGCATAGAATTTATTGTATAAGTTTGATTTGGACCTGATATTAGAGTTTAGTTACACTAAAATCATACTGTGAAACTGTGATATTAAGAGATGACTAAGAAAGGGAGAATAAAAATAAAATCTCAACATACCATATATTTGATTTACATCCCAAACCAACATGCTAAGTCTGGAGCCCTTGATTCACCCGATTTTTTGGTTTAAAACTTTTCATGTACACACTTAAACACCTACCTGCATGGACTCCTGACACTGTGGCCTTCTCAACGGACCCAAGTTCTTCACCGTAAAATTCTTCTGTTCCTTAGGTGGTCCACTGAGCTCTGACAGGAAAGAGTGCCTCTCTTGGCCTTGGTCAACTTTCTCATCTCTGTATTAAATATAACCAAGTTATTTTCCAAAAGCCCTGGGGGGAGGGAAGTTTGCAGCTTGACTGAAGCTGAAAGTTGCTTACCTGTGTTTAGATTGATCATAGACTTTCTCCCAGTTTAGGCAGTGAAAGCACCCCAAATGGACCTTTTCAGTTAGACTCTGTCATATTGAACACTGATAAATCTAGATTCCATTCTGTTAATTGAGTTTTAAATTTTAATGCCCTTTAAAAAATATAGTCATATATTCAAAATTATATTATTCCTGGAAACTAAGTTATCCTAGCTATTGTAATTCACTGATAATTTCTTAGTAAAATCTTAATAACATTTGTTTTGATATGAAAACATTTCTTCAGTAGCACTGCTTCATCCTTAATTGAATTTCTACAAAGATGGTTATATTTAATCTCAAATATCTAATCAGATCTATGTCTGCTTTTTGTTCATTTCATAGGCAGTTATTTCAGGTATCCATTCCTTTGAGAGCATGACTTTGACTTTTGGCCTTTATTTTTAGATATTCTAAGACCTTACAGATGTTCTTCTCTTAATGGGTTCATTTGGCTAAGAGAAAGCTGAGATTCTCTGGGGAGATGTTTGAGATCCTCTTCATTCAAGACTAGAGAGAAAAAAAAGACTAGAGAAACTAGGAATTTCCCTGGTGGGCCAATGGTTAAGAATCTGCAGTTCTGCTGAAGCAGGGCATGAGTTCAGTCCTTGGCAGGGGAAGACCCTGCATGCTGCAGGGCCAACAAACTTCGTGCAGCAACATTCCCCCACCAATCACTGAATTCCTGCTTGTGTTTGTGAGTCACTCAGTCGTGTCCAACTCTGTGACCCTATGGACTATAAGCCCTCCAGGCTCCTCTCTACATGGGGTTCTCCAGGCAAGAATACTGGAGTGGGTTTGCCATTCCCTTCTCCAAATTCCTTCTTAAGTTCTTGAATAAACAGCCAAGATCAAAATTGGAGAGCTTTAGTTCTCAAAATCACTTACCCATCTCAAAGTCCTGCAGAGAGGAGAGGTGAGACACGAGCCCCTCTGTGCGGAGCACTTTCATCTTCCCAGGGAAGAGGCAGTGAGCTCACCTCCATCGTCACATACTCTGTGGAGCCCGTGGAGGACTCACTTCTGCTCCTGTGTGTCAGTGAGTCCAGCTCCTCCCAGAACACAAGTTCGTGTTGATGACATGCTTTCTCGTTTTTATTCTCATGGTTGTCTGACATCATAACAGATCATCTGTTCCCTTTGGGGCATTTGCCTTTGAAGTTCTAAGAGGTTTTAGAAAAATACAAAGGCACCATATGGATTAGCAGTTGTGGTACTCATGATGGATTTCCATAGTGCATAAATTGAGGCATTTTTCTAAATGTAGTGTTAACTCATTGTGTTTAAGTTGATCAGTAGTTGAAACTATGCCTTATCATCATTTGAATTCCTCTTAGGTTAAAATGTTTTTGGTGATTTTTCTTTTCTTTTTTTTTTTTTTTTAGTATTTTGTTAATTAACTTATCTTTCACTTTGGCATATTATAGGTGGTATCTTGGCCAACAAACAAAACTGCTTTGATGACTTTCAATGTGCTGCTGAATATCTTATCAAGGAAGGTTACACGTCCCCCAAGAGGCTGACTATTAATGGAGGTTCAAATGGAGGCCTCTTAGTAGGTGAGAACTGGGTTTATTCATTGTACTTTACTAGTTAACTATTGGAGTTTTCAGAAACTCTGACTTACTTTGGGCTCATGGATGGCAGCAGTGGTACAGAAAAAGCAAAACCTGTTGTATTTGGGTATCTAATAAATGACATATGAAGACACAACTACTGACTCAGCTCATCAGAGCCTGAGAAGCCATTCCTCCTTCCCTGTTCTGAGTTCTTCTGGACCACAGTTCTCACCCTCCCCGGGTGGGACTCCCTTCCCACAGACCAAGCCCACAAGTCTCCAGAGTTCAGGCAGCACAAGACTGAATCAAATAACACCCCTCTGACTATGCTGCCCACCTGTGATCATTCGGTATAAGTGCTGGTTGAAGACCTAATGCCATGGGATGCTAAACGCTGTGGGTGCAGAGAAAGAAGTCCTAAAGGAAAATGAGGTCCATGCAAAGACGGATCCATAGCTTATAAGTAATGAAATAGCCACAGTCATAGTCTGCTTTTGCTGAGCACCTTGTGTGCCAGGCCCAGTGCTGAGCCCTTGACGTGCATGCAGCCTGGGAGATGGGGCCCTGAGACGTAGAGTAGCTTGCTAGTGTGGTGGTGATGCTGGGGCTGGTGATTAGCACCATGGTTCTAGATTCTGCTCTTTTCACCTCTATGTGGCACTGCCTCTAAGTAGATTTTCCTATTTTTTGGTAGTTACTGAAATTTTACTTTGCTTTTGTCTCTCGGCAGTACTTAACACTGTAGTGGGCATTTACAGTGGCCCTGAACTCTGCTTGCTGGGTCCTGCCTCCAGTGTCACTAGGAGATGAGGGGCCATTTTGCAAATGTAGATTAGCATAGAGAGACTCAACCTAAAAAGCACATGTGACAATTTTCAGCTTTCAGTTCTGTTCTCAGGGGATTTTGACATTCACTATTTCCTTGTCTTTGAAATATACTGACTCGTGTCAGAACCTGAATTCCTGCCCTTAACTTTTCTACCTTTACTTTTTTACCCCAATATAATATAGACTTGGAAAAAACATTTTCCCATGGAGGTAAAATGTATATGTCCAAAATAATTTGTTTAAATTTGGAAAGGGTAGAGATGGGGCCAAGATGGCGAGCCTTTGAGCTCACCTTCTTCCATGGGCACACCAAAATTAACAACTGTTTACAGAACTACGAGGACAACCTGAAGACAGACTAACATTTTCTACAACTGAGGATACAAAGGAGGAACCACAATGAGATGGTAAGGAGAGGCAGATGCATAGTACAGTCAAGACCTGCAGCCTCAGGCAGGCAGCCCACAAATGGGAGGATAGTCACAACTGTGGGATAATCCTTCCCAAAGAGAGAGAGGTTCAAGACCCACAGCAGGTTCCGCAGTCCAGAGACCCCTCACCAGGAAGACAAGCCCCCAGAACATCTGGCTCTGATCTTCCTTTCGGGAGAGCCAGAGTACCGTGGGAGATAGAGACTCCACTGTTAGAGTGCACGCACACAAAATCTCACATGCCCCGAGTCCCAGCATATGGGCAGTGATTTGAAAGGAGCCTGGTCAAATTTCCTTGCTAATCTGGGAGAGCCTCCCAGAAGGACAGGAGGCAACTGGGACTCCTAGTGGGAACATAGATGCTGGGGGCAGCCATTTGGGGGAACTTATTTGACCACAAGGACGCTGGTGCTGACA
This sequence comes from Neotragus pygmaeus, assembly GCA_006410875.1. Classification (NCBI taxonomy): domain Eukaryota; kingdom Metazoa; phylum Chordata; class Mammalia; order Artiodactyla; family Bovidae; genus Neotragus; species Neotragus pygmaeus. The sequence goes on from SJYV01038155.1 coordinate 277,776, forward strand.
AGCACCATTTTGGAGTCCCCCCACCAGCTCCCATCAGCACTCTCCCCACCAGCAGACTGGCACCAGCTCTGCTCATGCATACCAGGCCTTGCCTGCCAGCATACCGAAAGTAGTTGGCCCTGCCACCACAGAAGGGCCATGCAGCCTACAGAGGCGGCACCCTACACCATGTGATAGCCCCCACATGGGAGTCCGCTGCTGTTGTGGAACATCAGCTACATGGGGGTACTTGTCCAAGCTCAGAACACATAACCAACCCACCTCATACACAGAGACAAACACAGAATTAGGCACAAAGAAAAGACAGAACTATGCGCTAAACTAAGGAGGCAAGATAAAACCCCTAGAAGAAGAACTAAGCAAAGTGGAGATAAGCAATCTTATCCAATAAATAAATCAAGGTAATGATCATAAAGATGCTCCACAAACTCAGGAGAAGAATGGATGAACATGGTGAGAAGTTTAACCAACAGTTAGAAAATAAAAAGAGCTAAAAAGAGGTGAAGACTATAATAACTGAAATTATATATAGACACACACACACACACACACTAGTAGGAATCAACAGTAGATTAGATGATACAGGGAATGGATCAGAGACATGGAAAACAAAATAGTGAAAATCATACAAGCTAAACAGAAAAAAACAGTTCTTAAAAAAAATGTTAACTTCAAAAACAAACTTACAGTTACTAGAGGAAAAAGGGGAGGCAGGGATAAGTTAGGAGTGTGGAATTAACAAAGACACACTACTATATATAAAATAGGTAATCAGCAAGGACCTACTGTATAGCACAGGGAACATATATTCTATAGTAACCTATGTGGAAAAGAATCTGAGAAAGAATGGATATGTGTATATGTATATATGAGTCACTTTGCTATACACCTAAAACACACACATTGTAAATTAACTATAGTATAAAATTTTAAAAACATATTTATACACCAAACGTAGAAGTACCTAAATGTATAAGGCAAATATTGATGACATAAAGGGAGAAACCGAAGAGTAAAACAGTAACAGGAGACTGTAACATTCCAGACAGAAAATCATTAAGGAAATACTTTAAAGATACATTAGATTAGATAGACTAAATAGATTAAGAACATTCTATCCAAAAGCATCAGAATACACATTCTTTTCAAGTGCACATGGATCATTCTCCAGGATAGATCATATGCTATGCCACTAAATACATCTGAATAAATTTAAGAAGGTTGAAATTACATCAAGCATCTTTTCCAACCACAACAGTATGAGATTAGACATCAACTACTAGGAAAAACTGCAAAAGGCAAAAGGAGACTAAACAGTATGGTACTGAGCACCCAGTGGGTCACTGATAAAGAGAAAATTAAGAAGTACTTAGAGACAAATGAAAATAGAATCTAACCTAACACCTAAAGTGACTACAATAATAAAAATTAGAGCAATAAAAGAGACAAAAACAGTACCAAAGATTAATAAAACTAAGACCTGTTTCTTTGAGATGATGAAAAAAATTTACCAGACTCGTCAAGAAAAACAGAGGGCCCAAAGAAAATCAGAGATGAAAGAGAAATCACATCGATCACCATAAAAATGCAAAGGATCCTAAGATAGTATGAATAATTATGCACAATAAAGTGGACAACCTAGAAGAAATGGATAAGTTCCTAGAAACTTACAATCTCCCAAGACTGGATCAGGAAGAAAGTATCAACAGACTAGTTACTAGTAATGAAGTTGAATCAGTAAGTTAAAAAAAAAACAAAACTCCCAGCAAACAAAGAGTGCAGGACCAGGTGTCTTCCCGAGTAAATTCTGTGAAACGTTTAGAGAAAAGTTAACACCTGTCTTCTCAGACTGTTCCAGAAAACTGAAGAGGAAGCACTTCTGGACTCATTTTACAAGGTCAGCATCACCCTGATATAAAAACCAGAGATGCCACACACACAAAGAGAAAACTGCAGGCCAGTATCACCGGAAAACATAGATATAAAGCTTCAAAGTCTTAGCTAGCCAAATTCACCAGTACATTGAAAGGATCATTCTCTATGATCAAGTAGGATTTATCTCAGGGCTGTAAGGATGGTTCACTATCTGCTGACAAAATTCTACATCCATTTATGATTAAGAACTCTTAACAAAATGGGGATAGAGGGACACATCTCTACATAATAAAGTCCATGTATGACAATTGCTAATATCATATTCAACAGTGAAAAGCCAAAAGCATTTCCTCTAAGGGGAGGAACAAGAAAAGGGTCTTATTGAGATAAGAGAGTCACTCACCACTCCTGTTAACATTATATTGGAAGTCCTATCCACAACAAAGTGCCACTGTTTGCAGGTGGCGTGGTACTATATATAGGGAATCCTAAAGACACCATCAGAGAAGTAATTAAGTTGCACGATATAAAGTCCATATATAGAAATCTGTTGCACTTCTAAACCTTAACAAATTGTCAGGAGAAATTAAGAAAACAAGCCCATTTAAAACTGCATCAAAAAGAATAAAATACCTAGTAATAAGTCTAATCAAAGAGGTGAAAGACCCATACACTGCAGAATATAAGACTTGATGAAACTGAAGGTGGCACAAACCAACTAAAAGATGTCCTATGCCTGTAGATCTGAAGCGTGAGTATTGGTAAAATCACCCTGCTCCCAAGGCAGTGCACAGTCAGTGCAAAGCCTGTCAAAGCATCAGTGCAATTTTGCAGAACTAGGACAAATAAGAAACACAGAAGACCCCAAATAGCCAGAACAATCCTGAAAAAGAAGAACAAAGCTAGGGGTGTCATGTTCATTGATTTCAAACTGTACTGCAAAACTCTAGTTACCAAAACAATATGGTACTGGCATAGAAACAGACGTAAAGGTCAGTGGAACAAAACAGAGAATCCCAAAATAAACCCACATATAGTCAATCTACAACAAAGGAAGGAAGAACAAACAGTGGGAAAAAGGTAGCTTTGTCAATAAATGGTGTCGGGAAAACTAGACAGTTTCATGCAAAAGAGTCAAACTGGACTACTTTCTCGCATCGTATATGAAAATAAACTCAAAAAAATACTTATAAAAACTGAAGCCATAAAACCCCCTGAAGAAACTATAAGCAGTACACTGAATTGGTCTTCATGAAATTTTTTTGGATATGTCTCCTCAGGCAAGGGAAACAAAAGCAGAACAAACAAATGGGACTGTAGCAACCTAATAAGCTTTTGCACAGCGAAGAGAACTACCCACAAAATGAAAAGGCAGCCTACTGAACCCGAGAAGGTATTTACAGACAACATATCTGCTAAGAGCTTGATGTCCAAAATAGCCTAAGAACCCATACAACTCAACACCAAAAACAGTTAACAATGAGGAGAGGGCCTAAACTGACATTTTTTCCAGAGAAGATACACTTACGGCCAATAGACACATGAGAATGTGCTCAGTGGTACTAATATCATCAAGGAAATCCAAATCAAAACCACAGTGGGACACCGCCTCACACCCATCAGTAGGACTCGTATCCAAAGGACAACAAATAATCAGTGTTGACAAGGATGCAGCCAAAGGGAGCCCTCATGTGCTGGTGGGAATGTAAACTGTTCTGCACTATACAGACAGCACGAAGGTTCCATAAAAAGTAAAAATTGAACAACTGTATAATTCAGCAGTTCCACTTCTGGGCAATTTTTTTCAAAGAAGTCAAAACCACTAATTCAAAAAGATATGTACCCCTTTGTTCATTCTAGTATTATTCACAATGGCTAAGATATGAAAGCAACCTAAGTGTCCATTGATAAACTAATGGATAAAGAAGATTTATATGTATAATATACACACAGTGGAATATTACTCAGCCATAGAAAAGAATGAAATCTCACTATTTACAACAACATGCGTGGACCTAGAGGGTATTATGCTAAGTAAAATAAGTCAGAAAGACAGTTACTGTGTGATTTCACTTATATGAGAAATGTAAAAACACAATTGAGCAAACAGACTAAAAATAGACACAGAAAAATCAGTGGCTGCCAGAATGGAGTGGGATGGAAAGATGAGTGAAATAAATGAGGGCGATTGAGAGGTACAAACTCTGTGATAGAATATATGTAAGTATATCTCAGAGATATACTATATAGATCGGGAATATAGTCAATATTTAATAACTGTGTGATGAGATGGTAACTGGACTTATGGTGATCATTTTGTGATGCATAAAAATACCAAATCACTGTTTTACACCTGAGACTAATACACTTTATGTCAGTTATACTTCAATTTAAAGAAAAGATAAATGGAAAGGATATGGATAATATTCTTAAATACTAAATAACCACAAATTTGATTTATCTATTCAACAAATATGTACCGAGCAAGTGCTGGGCATTTTTTCAGATCCTGGAAATAGGTCGGCACATGAAACAGACAGCACCTGCATGGAGCTTTCATTCTAGCTAGTTGAGGCAGGCGACACGGCGTGCCTAAGGCCCACATGCGGCCCGGAGACCCGTGCCTGTGTCTAGGCACAGAGAGCAAGGGCGAGTGATGCGAGAGGCTGGGGATGGTGGGAGCCTAAACCAGGCCTCACCGCGGTCAGAGAGAACACGGGTTACTCCGAAATGAGAAGCCTTTGGGTGAGTTTTGAGCAGAGAAGTGGTGTATAACTGGACATGTTTTAAAGTCAGGATCATGGATTGATCCGTTGCTATGTTAGGGTAGGCAGAAGAGGTGAGGACAGAACAGCAGGAGGCCAGCTAGGTGGCTTCTGTCTCAGTGAGGGAAGATGGTGGTGTGGACCTGGGTGTGATGATGGAAGTAATAAGAAGTGGTCTGATTCCTAGTATATTTTGAATCTGAGCCAACTAAATTTCAATATGAATTAAACAAGTATTAATAAAGAAGAAAGAACAACTTAGGGTGAATCTAAACTATTTAATGGGAAAAGATGTTGAAAATACCACCTGATTTTAGTAGTGGGAGAATTGTGTTGTAATTTACTGGTTCATCCAAAAAGTCCATTTTTGGAGTTGTATTTTCAGGAATTGGTTTATGCCTTTTAATAAACCAGGTCTTTTATGGGACCTTCAGAGATGGAGTTTGTCCATCAAGATGCGAAAGTGCTTATTTAAAAGAACATCTTCCTGCCCCTCCCACCTCTGAGTGGGGAGGAGAAGATCTGCAGGGGTCGGACTCAGAAATCGGGATCATGAATAAGCACTGACATCTAAACTGCAGTGGGAACTGCTTCTTGCCAGAGGCAGGAAAAGTTCACATCTCTTGACTAACTCCTAGTCATGCCAGCTTCGACGTTACTTCCTCTCAAAGCCTCCCCAACTTCATGATGCTGGCCTACACCCTTCTTCTATAGTACCTGCACTTTCTCAACAAAAGTGAATGTCACTCTGTAACTGCCCATTCACTTCTTTTATCTTTCCCACTAAATTATTCACTGACATATCCCCAGGCCTCATGCCTAGTGCAAGGCACATCGCAGATGTTCAATAAACATTTATTGAATTATCAAAAAAATAAAATTTTAAGTATACAAAGAAGAGCATTTTTAAAACAGGACAAGAAAATATGTCGGTATCTGATAGAGCTCTGAACTGGGTCTTAGGCTCTGTTCTGCTTTGAGCTATACCTATATCAACTGTTGCTGTTTACAACACTTCTGATGCCAAATGCAGGAAGGAGTGGGAGGGTGGGTCCCACACCAACCAATACTCCCAACTCTCCAGACACGAACTGGGTGTCGCACAATTCAGTTCCACTCTGACACTACCTAGAGTTAGCACAGACCCAAAGGACAGTCCCCGCTGCAGACACCAATCACAAGTCCTGGACCTCTCATATTTCTGATTGATGGCTATAAACTGGGGTTTCCCAGGTTCCCCTCCTCAAGTTCAATAATTTGATGGAACTCAGGAACATTCTTAGGGCTTCCCTGATAGCTCAGGTAGTAAAGACTCTGCCTGCACTGCAGGAGACCCCAGTGCGATTCCTGGGTCAGGGAGATCCACTGGAGAAGGGATAGGCTACCCACTCCAGTATTTTTGGGCTTCCCTTGTGGCTTAGCTGGTAAAGAATCCACCCTCAAAGCAGGAGACCTGGGTTCGATCCCTGGGTTACCCACTCCAGTATTCTAGCCTGGAGAACTCTATGGACTGTGTAGTCCATGGTGTTGCAAAGAGATGGACACAACTAAGTGACTTTCACTTTTAGGAACACTCTTACATTTACCAGTTTGTTATAAAGGATAAAACTTGGGAACGTGTCAGAGGAGATGTATAGCTGGGGCACAATTCAGTTCCATTCTCACACTACCCAGAGTTAGCACAGACCCAAAGGACAGTCCCCACTGCAGACACCAATCACAAGTCCTGGACTTCTCATATTTCTGATTGATGGCTATAAACTGGGGTTTCCCAGGTCCCCCTCCTCGAGTTCGATAATTTGAACTCATGCCAAGCCTCCAGGTGCGTGCCAAGCCTCCAGGCCCTGTTAGAGCACCATGGTCCCAGCACGTCCATGTGTTCACCAACCCAGGAGCTCTCCAAACTCCATTGGTTTTTATGAAGGTTCTATTATACAGGCTAGATTGATTAAATCAGTAGCCATGAATCACTATCTCCAGCCCCCCGGCTCTCCCCAGACGTCAGGGGTGGGACCAAAAGATCCAATCCTCCTATCACAAGGTTGGTTCCTTGGTCCACCAGCCCCCATCATGAAGCTGTCTAGGAACCCAGCACGAGCCACCTCATTAGCATGAACTCAGATATGGTTGAGAGGCGTTAGTTATGAATTATGAAAAATATTCCTCTCACCTCGTCACTCAGGAAACTCAAGGATTTTAGGAGATCTGTTCTAGGAACCAGGGACAAAGATTAAATAGGTATTTCTTATTCTTTACAACCTGATATCAGCCCCACAATATCACAGGCTAGTTTTGAGATCCTGCGTAAGTTTGTTAATATCCTGCATCACCTGTGAAAGCAGCTAGGGATGGGAGCAGCACAGATTTTACAGAGAGTCCAAGAAGTTTTCATGAAGAGTTACGTGTCCACTACTGATGAAAATATTCCACCTCTCGGATATATACTAGAAGCAGGGGGAAAGCTTGTAGATTCTTGGGCAAGTGATTTCTGATAGTTTCTTCCTGTGCTTTTGGAAAAAAGACCTTTAGGATTCAGGAAACATTTAAGTGTTGTTTTGTTCTCTTTTGGTTTTGTTCTCTTTTGGTTTTGTTTATGACAGATATTTAATGATGGATGACCTCCTTTTCTATCTTGATTTTTAGCTACCTGTGCCAATCAGCGTCCTGACCTCTTTGGTTGTGTTATTGCCCAAGTTGGAGTAATGGACATGTTGAAGTTCCATAAATATACCATTGGTCACGCCTGGACAACGGATTATGGGTGCTCAGACAACAAACAGCATTTTGAATGGCTTATCAAGTAAGGTTTTTATTCATATTGATATATTTGTGTTGCTAACGATTTGATGTCAGAATACTGAACACAGTCAAAAGGGTATGTTTGACTGTCCCCTTCAGTATCTCATGTTTACATGTAATTCACTGCAAAAGTAGGATACGTGGTGGGGATACTTACCTGTCTTCCTAGTTCTGAGCTGGTCTTGAACAAAAATAACAAAGATGTGATGGCAGAATTCTAAAGATAGTCCCCCAGGATTCCTGTCCCCCTAGTTCTTCAGTGGTTGACTGATCTATGGACTGCTCTGCAGGGACTTTGCAGATTAAATGAAGATTACTAATCAGCTGACCAGAATGGAAAAATTGTCCTGGATTATCAAGAGGGCCTAATCTAATGACAGACCCTTAAAGGCAGGGCACTGTCTCTGGCGAGAAGAGTCAGGGATGCAGCAGAAAAGGAGACGAGAGAAACTGGAAGCACGAGGAGACCCAGACCCACCATTGCTGGCTTTGAAAATGGAGAACGGGGGCCTTTACAACCTGACATCAACCCCAACCAATAGCTGGCAAAGAAATGAGTACCTCAGGCCTACAGCCTTGTGGAGCTGAATTCTGCCAACTGAAATGAGTCCAGAAGTAGGTTTTCCCCTAGAACTTCTTAATAAGTGCCCAGCTAGCCAACAACTTGATTTCAGCCTTGAGACGGCCAGAGAACCCAGTCAAACCAACTCAGACTTCTGACTTACTATGAGATAAGAAATCTGTGTGGTTTTTGTTGATCCAGCAATTAAAAACTAATTTTTAAAAAGGTATCATTATAACACACACACACATATATATATATATATA
>SJYV01038155.1:295776-360736 GCA_006410875.1 Neotragus pygmaeus
TTGGCATAGTCAATAAAGCAGAAATAGATGTTTTTCTGGAACTCTCTTGCTTTTTCAATGATCCAGCGGATGTTGGCAGTTTGATCTCTGGTTTCTCTGCCTTTTCTAAAACCAGCTTGAACATCTGGAAGTTCACGGTTCACATACTGTTGAAGTCTGACTTGGAGAATTTTGAGCATTACTTTGCTAGTGTGTGAGATGAGTGCAATTGTGCGATAGTTTGAACATTCTTTGGCATTGCCTTTCTTTGGGACTGGAATGAAAACTGACCTTTTCCAGTCCTGTGGCCACTGCTGAGTTTTCTAAATTTGCTGGCATATTGAGTGCAGCACTTTCACAGCATCATCTTGTATGATTTGAAATAGCGCAACTGGAATTCCATCGCCTCCACTAGCTTTGTTCATAGTGATGTTTCCTAAGGCCCACTTGACTTCACATTCCAGAATGATTGGCTCTAGGTGAGTGATCACACCATGGTGGTGTGATCTGAGTTATGAAGATCATTTTTATATAGTTCTTCCATGTTTTCTTGCCACCTCTTCTTAATATCTTCTGCTTCTGTTAGGTCCATACTGTTTCTGTCCTTTATTGTACCCATCTTTGCATGAAATTTTCCCTTGGTCTCTCTAATTTTCTTGAAGAGATCTCTAGTCTTTCCCATTCTATTGTTTCCCTCTATTTCTTTGCACTGATCACTGAGGAAAGCTCTCTTATCTCTCCTTGCTATTCTTTGGAACTCTCCATTCAAATGGGTATATCTTTCCTTTTCTCCTTTGCCTTTAGATATTTAGATTCTTAGCTAATTGTAAGGTTTCTTCAGACACCATTCTGCCTTTTTGCATTTCTTTTTTGGGGGATGGTCTTGATCACTGCCTCCTGTACAATGTCACGAATCTCCATCCATAGTTCTTCAGGCACTCTATCAGATCTAATAAGGACAAGCCTCTTATCCTTATCCATTAGAGGGCAGACAGAATGAAAACCACAGTCACAGAAAACTAAGCAAACTGATCACATGGACCACAACCTTTCCTAACTCAATGAAACTATGAGCCATGCCATGTAGGGCCACCCAAGGCGGATGGTAATGGTGGAGAGTTCTGACAAAACTTAGTCCACTGGAGAAGGGAATGGCAAACCACTTCAGTATTCTCACCTTGAGAACCCCATGAACAGCATGAAAAGGCAAAAAGATAGGGCATTGAAAGAAAACTACTAGAGCTCATTAATGAATTTGGTAAAGGTGCAGGATACAAAATTAATACACAGAAAATCTCTTGCATTTCTATACACTAATGGCATTTGATCAGAAAGAGAAATCAAGGAAACAATCTCATATCACTGCAACAAAAATAATGAAATACCTAGGAATAAACCTACCTAAAGAAGCAAAAGAGCTGGACTTAGAAAACTATAAGATGCTGATGAAGGAAATCAAAGCCAACACAAACAAATAGAGAGATACACCATGTTCTTGGATTGGAAGAATCAATATTGCTAAAGTGACTATACTATGCAAAGTGATATACAGATTCAATGCAATCCCTGTCAACTTACAATGGCATTGTTAACAGAAATAGAACAAAAAATTTTACAATGTATATGGAAACACAAAACACCCTGAATTGCTAAGCAATCATGAGGGAAAAAAAATGAAGCTGACTTCTCACTATATTACAAAGCTACGGTAACCAGAACAGTGTAGTACTATCTCAAAAACAGAAATAAAGATCAATGGAACAGAACAGAAAGTCCAGAGATAAACCCATGCACTGATGATCAACTAATCCATGACACAGGAGACAGGAATATACAATGGAGAAGAGACTGTCTCTTCAATAAGTGGTGCTGGGAAAACTGGACAGCTACATGTAAAAGAATGAAATTAGAGCATTCTCCAACACCATACACAAAAATAAACTCAAAATGGATTAAAGACCTAAATGTAATATTGAACAGTATAAAATTGTTAGAGGAAAATAGAGGCAGAACACTCTCTGGCATAAATAGCAGTAATATATCTTTGGATCCACTTCCTAGAGTAATGAAAATAAAAATAAACAAATGGACCTAATTAAACTTAAAAGCTTTTGCACAACAAAGGATACCATAAATAAAACAAAAAGTTAAACCTACAGAATGGGAGACAATGTTTTCAAACAACGCGACCAACAAGGCATTAATCTCCAAAATACACAAACAGCTCCTAAAGCTTAATATCAAAAGCCCAAATAACCCAATCAGAAATTGAATGAAAGATCTAAATAGACATTCCTCCAAAGAAGACATATAGATGGCCAAAAAACATGTGAAAAGATGATCAATACCACTAAGTATTCAGTTCAGTTGCTCAGTCATGTCCCACTCTTTGCGACCCCATGAATTGCAGCACGCCAGGCCTCCCTGTCCATCACCAACTCCTGGAGTTCACCCAAACTCACATCCATTGAGTCGGTGATGCCATCCAGCCATCTAATCCTCTGTCATCCCCTTCTCCTGCCCCCAATCCCTCCCAGAATCAGAGATTTTACCAATGAGTCAACTCTTCACGTGAGGCGGCCAAAGTACTGGAGTTTCAGCTTCAGCATCATTCCTTCCAAAGAACATCCAGGACTGATCTCCTTTAGGATGGACTGGTTGGATCTTCTTGCAGTCCAAGGGACTCTCAAGAGTGTTCTCCAACACCACAGTTCAAAAGCATCAATTCTTCGGCACTCACACACACAGTCTCATGCACACACACACACACACACGCACANGTGGGGTGGGAGGTGGGAGGGGGATTCAGGATTGAGAGCTCGTGTACACCTGTGGTGGATTCATGGCTATGTATAGCAAAGCCAATAGAGTATTGTAAAGTAAAATAAAGTAAAAATATAAATAAATAAAAATAAAATTTAAAAAAAAGGGTAAGATATAAATGGTGACTCTGGACATTAACTGAAGAAAGTAGAACAAAACAAACTAAGCAATTTCTTGGTGTCAACTTCCTGTGCATTAGTTATATATGGCTCATTGGAACAAGGTATGGAGATCTGACAGAAAACTAGCCAGCTCAGTGAAATGAGGACAAGGACTCAGAAAATATTTCTTTACCATCAGAGGGCAGGGGCCATTGTTTAAACATGATTTCTTCTCAGTTTAATAAGTTTGTTTAAGGCAGATGACAAGATCTGGTTGTCAAGGGTAAAACTTCCACCCCCTCCAACTACCCTCCCCACCAGACACAAAGTAATGGAGCTGGAGAGATACCACAGAGGGGAAGAAAGATATGTACAACCCAGAAAGGCATGCCCTTGAAAAGGTCATGGTTAAGTGGAGCAAAGTAGAGCTTCATAAAGGCCAGGGAGCTGAGGACAAATAGGAAACTCTTATCCCATGGAATAGCAAACAGATTGAGAAAACTGAGAAGGACTTGAAACAATCCTCAAGCAGTACCTGTTGCCGGTCTAGACCTCGGATTCACATCTCTAAAATAAGGAAGTTGGATTAGAAAATCTTTGAGATCAGATTCAGCTTGAAAATGTCATTACTAATGATACTTAAGGATTAGCAGAAAGCAGAAGAATCAGGCCAAAGTTGAGCTATCCCATGAAATGCATCCTATGACAACATACATTAAACCAATAAGGAAACCCCTGTTCCAAGGTAGAGTGTGAGTGAAAAATGGAGCAGCAAGTGATCAACATACAAGGTCTTTCTGAAGTTGATTCTATGGAGTTGATTCTACAAGAGAAGGCAGCTACAGCGTGAGACAAAGTTGATGGAAGGGAGAGACAGTGAAAAGAAAACAAAATACTTTGAGACTTTATATTTAACAGTCATTCATACTTAATATCTTTTAAATTTTCATTGATCTTAGGGGTAGAAGAAGAAATGCAAAGTTGTCTCATCAATTAGAAAGACAAATTGTGAGCACAATTTTAAAGCACTTCACAAACACACAACAGTTACTCTTTTCATTATTATTTAACTAGTTCAGTGGGAACATAGGCTCTCTGAAATCTCAGTGCACTCAGCACTTATTTGGGGACCTTGAATATATGCTACAAAAGCAGCAGTTGACAACTAAACCCAAAAATGGGCTCTAAAGACAATTATATGACAAAACAATAATCTTCAAGTAATGATGGTAAAATTTAGGATGGCCAAACAGCTCTGAATGCAAAGCAGAAAGCTGAAGGTGCCAGAAGAGCTTAAATTTTCATAATCTTTTAGGTCATCATTATAAGTATTAGCACAAGGGTATGAATGATTTTAGCAAAGCTCTTAGAAATCCCTCATGCTTTCATCAAGATTACAGAGCAAGAGAGCCTTTCAAAGGTGAAATAAATGGTATTATTGCAATTGTCAAACAACCTATACATTAAATAGCTCTCACACTTCTTGAGAACACATGCCAACTTTCTGGGAATTAGAAAATTTATTTATCTTCCTGATGTTTCCATCCTCCTTCCTGTCATCTTTGCCAAAAATCATCAATAAGAATATGATGGGAGTTTTCCTGCATTAAGAGGGTAGTCTACACTGATCTGCTCTATCTGCTGTCACAATTACAGGCAGCTGTACGAAGCCAAGGAGTCACCTAAATGTTTAATGAAGCAGGAAAGTCATTCTTCAGCTGCACTGCAGACACACTAGACGGTTTGAAAAGCTCACCTCTGTTTGTTTTAAACTGGCAATAGATTGCTGAATATTTAATGAGTGTTATGGTATTCAGCTCTGAGAGGGGCCAGGCAAGGGTCAGGCTATGGCTGCCTGCTGCTCCCTGCAATTTCAAGTTTCCCTGAGGTTTATTAAAGGTGGGAAATAGCAGGGTCAAATCAAGACCTTTTTCAGTGGCACCCTTTGTAGCACTGTGATGTGGAAAGAAAAATGGGAGGTCACAGGCCTGTCCTAGTGAAATAAGGTTAAGAATTAGGAACAATCTTTCAGGAGAAATGAGGAGTAGGGCTAATGTTTCTTTCCCTTATTCACAAAGATGAGGAAAAAGAATAGTGCTAGGGAAGAGAAGCAATCAAAAATCCTTGTTGTTTAACAAAACACTGTAAGTCAACTATACTTCAATAAAAAATTTAAAAAGAAAAGAAAACTTTCCTACTGAAAAGCTTAAAAAATCCTTACTGTGATTATGCTGGGAAAGTGATCTTATATCCAGATTCCATTATTTATTTGTGGCATTAAATACTCCTTTACTATCTGAACAATCTTATTCCAAGAAAAGGGTACTTTTAGTACTTTAGTACTAAGTCATCCTAAGTCATTTCAGTCGTGTCCGACTCTGTGCATCCCCATAGATGGCAACTCACCAGGCTCGCTTGNTGGCATTAAATACTCCTTTACTATCTGAACAATCTTATTCCAAGAAAAGGGTACTTTTAGTACTTTAGTACTAAGTCATCCTAAGTCATTTCAGTCGTGTCCGACTCTGTGCATCCCCATAGATGGCAACTCACCAGGCTCGCTTGTCTCTGGGATTCTCCAGGCAAGAACACTGGAGTGGGTTGCCATTTCCTTCTCCAATGCATGAAAGTGAAAAGTGAAAGTGAAGTCGCTCAGTCATGTCCAACCCTCAGCGACCCCATGGACTGCAGCCTTCCAAGCTCCTCCATCCATGGGATTTTTCAGGCAAGCGTACTGGAGTGGGGTGCCATTGCCTTCTCTGAATTTGTTCATAGTCAGATTCAATTGTAACTGATACAGAATCTGTTGCAATAATATGAGTGCTGACAGTAAGATGGAGAAAGATGGTAGCACCAGAAATGGAACCAAGAGGCATTTGCTTATTGATTGGATATATATTGTTGTTGTTTAGATGCTAAGTCATTTCTGACTCTTATCATGGATATATATATATATATATTATATACAGACACACACACATATATATCCTGTGTGTGTGTGTGTATATATATATATATATTTAAAGCATCAAAGATGATTCTGAGATTTTGGAATTTTGACCAGACTATTTCCTAAGATGGAAAAGGAATGGGGGGGGGTGTGTGGCAGTTTTAAGGGAAAAATAAAGAGTGCATTATCAAACAATGTTAAATTTGAAATGATCCTTAGGCAACCAAATGTAATATCTACTAGACAGTTGGATATACTGGATTGTCATTCTGAGTTGAGGTATATCACTGTAGTGATGGAATATAATTAAATAAAATCATTTGGGTATATAAAAAGAAGCAGAAGAGTTTTGAAGACTGAGTCCTAAGGGCACTCCAAAGAATCCTCAGAAAAATTGAGCAGGAGCCCCAGGATGTAGGAAGACAAACAAAAGAGATGGGAATAGTGAAAGCCAAGTGAATAAAATGTTTCAAAGAGAGAGTGACAACTGTACCAAATGCTCCAGATGAGTGAAAAAATGTGTGAACGGAGAACTGGCTATTGGATTTGGTAACATGGGAGTTACCAAAGTTACATGGAAGACTTCGGGAAGTGCCCCTGAAGAGTGGCAGAGACAAAAGTCTAAATGGCTCCAGAGAGGATGGCGATGGGAAATATGAAGCAAAGGGAAATACTTCAAAGAATGTTGGTACAATGGTAAGGAATGGAGTGGTGACTGTCCTGGGAGATGGAGTCAAGCAGATTGTTGTGTATTATTTTGTTTTTGTTCCGTTTTGAATGGGAGATATTTATTTGTATATCAACATGAATAACCCAGAAGAGAGGGGGAAATTGACAATAAGGAAAGAGACTGATGTCCTTAAGTAGGGAGAAGAGAGTGGGGTCATGTACAGATGAAGATGTAGTCTTTATATAGGAGCAAGGACAGCTCGTCCACTGTAACAGCTGGAAAGCATTCACACAGCACGTAACCAGGGATAATGGCGCAGTCAGCATCCGGCCACAGGGGAAAGCTCTTAGGTCCATGTGGACGCAGGGTCTGTGAGCTTGGCACCAGCTCTTGTGTTCGTGCTGTCACGCCGACTCTTTGCGACCCTATGCGCTATTGCTCACCAGGCTCCTTTGTCCCTGGCATTTACCAGCCAAGAATACTGGAGTGGGTTGCCATTTCCTCCTCCAGGGGATCTTTCTGTCCCAGGGATCAAACCTGTGTCTCTTGACTTGGCAGACGGATTGTTTACCACTGAGCTCCCTCACCTGGGAAGCCCTGGTATCAGCTCTACCGACCATCAGATTCCCATGTCTCTGAGAGTTACCACTATCCATCTTGTTCCCTGTGCTGATCATCCCAGAGTCACTCTTCAACTGCCACTCATTCAGTTGTGAGGTTTCTTTCCTTTCCTTTTCTTTCTTTCTTGTGATAAAATACACATAACCTAAAATTTACCATTTTAGCCATTTTTAGGGTACAACTCAGTGTCACTGAGTATGTTTACATGGTGTGTGATCATCCCCACTATCTCTCTCCAGAGCTTTAAATCATCCCAAACAGAACCTCTGCATCTACTAAAAATAACTCCCCCTTCCCCCATCCCTCTAGCCTCACAGTAACCACTATTCTGCTCTCTGTCTCTATGGACTTGCCTATTATAGCTACCTTATGTAAGTGGTTTCATATACCATTAGTCCTTTGTGTGTCTGGTTAATTTTTTAGCATAATTTCCTCAAGGTTTATTCATGTTGTAATATATATTAGAACTTCATTCCTTTTTATGGCTGAAGTATCCCATTGGGCAATCTCCAGGAGATGGTAAGGGACAGGGAGGCCTGGCATGCCACAGTCCATGGGGTCGCAAAGAGTTGGACATGAGTTAGTGGCTGAACAATAAAATTCCACTGCATGTATATCCTACATTTTGTTCACTCATTCATCTGTTGATGAACACTTGGGTTGTTTCCACCTTCTGCTACCTATCCTTTACACTAACATGACTGGAAGACGAGTTCCTTTTCTTTATTCCAACATCCAGCCCTTATTTGTTCCTGGCTTGTTTCCCTATAAGGCTCATTACTGACCTTTCTACCTACAAGCTACCCCTATGTTTCTTTAATCATTCTCAATACTTCACTCTCAGATTCCTCTTTCTGATACACAATTGTTAGTACTTCATTTTCTGACTCAAAACGTAACTTCCACTTGCTTCTCAATTCACACATTTAAGAACAACCAAACTCCCCTCCCCATTGCCATAACTCAGCTGGATTTATCTCAGTCTATACTTTGGTTCATGCAAATCAAATAGTTAACCAGTATTCACATATGGCTTTTCCATTCTCATAAAATAGATCTTTCTACCCAGTTAGAATGCCTGTTTCTCTCTTTCCAACCATCTTCTCGAGTGTTCCTAAAACATTTCATTAAATGTTTTTTCATAAAAGTTCATAAATCATTTTCCTTAGAGTCAGTGACAAGTCCCAGTTGTCAGTAACTGTACCAACAATGCTTTGGTCTTTGTAAGTGGATATGCCTATTTGTGGAAACTTGATCCACAGAGATAGATTGCGCTAACTGTAAGTGATCACATGGTTGTTATGCAAGTAAGCTTGGAATAAGGGTGTAGTGGTCATGTTTTTAAATTTTAAGATGTTTTGACATCTCAGGGCCCTTGCTAGCTGGGGAGACAACATCCTTCCTGCTGCTGCTGCTAAGTCGCCTCAGTCGTGTCCGACTCTGTGTGACCCCATAGACGGCAGCCCACCAGGCTCCCCATCCCTGGGATTCTCCAGGCAAGAACACTGGAGTGGGTTGCCATTTCCTTCTCCAATGCATGAAAGTGAAAAGTGAAAGTGAAGTCGTTCAGTTGTGTCCGACTGCAGCGACTCCATGGACTGCAGCCTACCAGGCTCATTCCATCCATGGGATTTTCCAGGCAAAAGTACTGGAGTGGGGTGCCATTGCCTGGCTAATTTCTAGAGAAAATGAATAACTCAGCCACAAACATGTCTTCATCTACAAACCAAAGAATCCTAAGTCCATGTTCTCAGTTACCTCCTTTATCTAACTCAGACACCAAGTCAGTATTTCTCCTCCCCTAAATCAAGCCAGGGCCAGGTACCAGGAAACCAGAGACCAGCCCAGAACCCAGAGTCCACTGGCATTACCCTAACTAGCTAATCCTAAACTGTTTTGCACAGTCTGCCATGCCTTTCCTGTAGGAAACACAATAAAAGCTCTGGGGCATGCTTTCTTTTCACTCTTCTTGCCTCCTCACCATGGTACCTTGCAGGGCATGCCCTGCCTCCCCCTTCTCTTGGGAACTATAAACGTTCTCCACTCAGTAACCTCCATAAATTTAAAATCCCATGGATACAACAGAGACAAAGGATCAGTCAAAACCATCAGTGATATGCATACATTCTGAAGGAAAACTAGTACAAAGGTTCTTTTGTGGGGAGGGGCATATCACGTGGCTTGTGAGATCTTGGTTCCCCTACCAGGGACTGAACCTGGGCTCTTGACAGTGAAAGTGTGGAGTCCTAACCATTGGACTGCCAGGGAACGCCCGCAAAATTTCTTCTATCAACTTGTCCCACCCCATCAGAATCTAAAATCATGCCATGGAGTAAAGTGCATGTCGCAGATCTGATGCTATCTTCTGAAAGACCTGCTTGCAAAGTTGGCCCTTGGCTGCTGTCTGGGAAGTTAGATTTCAGAAGGGTCCCCATCATTAACTTTATCAGTTAATAAGAGTGAGTATCTCTGCTGTGTATAACAATTTGTACAGACAATGTGGTCTATGATGAACACATACTTTTCTTCTGGGAGTCTAGATTTGGGTATCTGCCAGGCAGAGAGGGCCCCCATTAAAAACACCAGAGAGGGAGTCTCTAGTGAACATCCCTGATTTGCAACATTTTACTCATATTGTCTCAAATCACTGTTGGGAGAATTAAGCACATGCTACATGAATCCACTGGAGAGGACACTCGGAAGCTTGCAGCTGGTGCACTTTTTCCCTTTGCAGATTGTGCTCGACATCCTTTTGCTGCAGTGAATCACAATCATGAGTACAAGGATGAGCTAAACCCTGTGAATCATAGCTGTTCTTCCAGTTCAGATGCCATAATGTTTCCTTACTTTTCTTATCAAAGCAACTCTGGCCCACATCCATCATTCTCCAAGGCTGACATACGTACTTGTCATTTTTGAGGTTTTCTCTGCTCTCCCTAGAATTATGGAAGAGCCCTGTAAGAAGCTCTCATTCTGTGGCTGCTGCTAGTTCACTACTGCTTCTTTCCCTGTGGCAGGCACTTTGATGGTGTCCATCTCAGCAGTACGTCCTGATGTCCACAAGCTGAGATATGGACACATCTCCCATCTCCCACTCCCTGTGCCAAAGTTCAGGCAACTCAAGAATAATATCATTTCCAGAGATTCCATCCCAATCCTTTTCTTTCTTGAGGGGAACACCCTCACTCTCCCTTTCAGACAGCTAGTGGAAATCTTTGCTCCTCAGAGTTTGGTCCTCAGTCCCTAAAGACTGCTAATTCCTCCCAGGGGCTATGACTGTCAGAACACAAGAGCAAAGATCTAATGTCTGATAAATGAGAATGGGTACGGGTGTGGGTGTGGTTGTGTGTTGGGGTGTGGGTGTGTCTTAGGGGGTGGGCGTGTGTTAAGGAAGTAGAGAGAAAAGAAGGTGGAATAAAAGAAAAAAAATTTTACTCAAAATCAGCTGCAGCGGTGCATGATTTAATCCTTGTAAACATACATGGCAGGTGCCAATTTGCAGTTGACATTACATAGGCGTAATGATTAAATCCTCGGCCATTGATGATTAAGTTAACCTCCAGCTCCTCTACCCTCCAAAGAGGCCAGGTGATGGGGCTGAAAGTTCTAACTCCCCAACAGCCTGGTCACTTCCTCTGTTGACCAGCTGTCACCTTCCAGGAGTCACCTCATTAGCATAAACCCTGGTGTGGTTGAAAGGGAACTATTACAAATAACAAGAGCTGCTCTTCTCACCCCTATCACTCAGGAAATTTCAAAAGTTTTAGTAGCCAGAGACTGAGGACAAACACAAAATATATTTTTCTTATAATATCACTGTATCAGGGGAGGGTAGGTAGGAATTAATCTTTTATTCTTCAAATCTATACAACAGTAGGAATAAAGCATAAAAATAGCATATCAATAAGCTATCTTGCTACAAAGGTAGTAAATTTAATTTTTTTTTTTTAAGGAACAGTCTAACCAAAGACTTTTACTTACTAATACTAGGGAGCAATTCTTCTTCGGTATCATTTCTCTGCTACTAAAAGACAATTCACTATTACTCAACCTTTCTGTAATATACAATCTACACAGGACATCTCCAGTCTATTTTCTGTTTATAACATCCAGAGACAACAACTTCCAGCGACAATTTATGATTGAGAAAAGAGATCTCTGAAACAACTGTTGGTAACAGAGGCATTAATATTAATTCTAGAAGACTAATGATCACAGTGACAGTGCCATGTAGATATGTTTGACTTAGTCATCCCAATTCCTGTTAAGAGGCTTGAAAAAGGATTTGTATTTCTCTGCATCAAATCTGAAAGGCCAAGAACCTCACCTACAGTCACCTCACCTACAGTATCAAATCTTCTGGATTCATGTTCTGTAGTCCCTTGTAGGACCACTTGATAGTAATATACTTTAATTATCAGTCTAGGTCCAAGGTCAATCGACTTTGTGCCACAGTTTTCTGTACAGAGAACACTGCTAAAGCATGAAATACAATGTATGATTCTCCAGTAAAAGGAACCAGAGCTTCTTGAAAACCATCCATGTATGGCTATCCATGTAGGGCAGTGAGAACACAAAATAAAGTGGGATAATCTTTCAGTTTCAGAAAAGATGGCATTGCTCAAAAAACAAATACAAGTAACAGAGAAAGGCAATGTCAAAAGGATTCAAGAGTAAGTCTGAAAGAGTGCCCAGTGGACAAACCTGGAACAATTTGAGCCATGAAATAACACAGCACTGGATTACAACCCCAAGTTACTACATAAATATCCATGAGTCCATGCTGATAAAAATGGCTGAAGGAATAAATGTGGAAGAAAAGGCAAGTCTCCCTTACAAACAATTTCAATTAACTTATATAGATATTCCATTTTGGAGTAGGTACAGCTTAATATTCTTTCTTCCTTGATTTAGCAAAGGATAGACTATGGGAAGGTAGGGAGAGTTACTTTACAGTGGAGCAATCTAGCAAACACTGCTTTGGTCAGAAGATCAGGGTTAATATCACCAGTGATAAATTTATCATATACACTCCTTGATATGATGTGAGGAGAATGGCACCTTGCCTCTGTGGTATTTGACCCTAAACCCCTTATATCAGTTCAGTTCTAAAACAACATCAGACAAACCAAAAATTGAGGGGTAATCTATAAATAATATATGACCATTACTCTTTAAAATTATCAAGGTCATGAAAAGCAAGGAACTAGAAACTGTCGCACACCAAGAGCGATTAAGGAGACATTACTGAGGCAGGAGGTAGATGCCCACTCAGCCCTGAGGTAAAGTGATTGCAGATTCATTCCCTGTGGACTGAAAATCCAAGTCAGGACAATTAAGAGAGGAAGCTGGGCCCTGCCCAGACCACATTTTATTTCTTCTCAAAGTCAGGAGATGTCTCCAACCATACATACATGACCTCCTTGGAGGTCAAAGGGAATGATGTTAACTAATGTCAGGCTACTCACAGGCCTCTGCGGTAGCATCCATGATGGATGCACACACCTGGGAGGATCCTGAGATATACCAAATACGGACTGTGAACCAGGCAAATCAAAAATGATTGGCCAAAGCAAACCCAAAAGAAATAACCCATAAAGGTAACTCAAACTGCCATGAGGGCAAGACTCAGCCGCTCTCTCTCTCCCTGAGTCTGCCTATGTGTCTGTCTACACATTTTTTCCTCTTAAAAAATACTTCACTTGTTTCACTACTTTCTGTCTTTATGGGAATTCTTTTCTGCAAAGCCAAAGGGCCAGGATGCATGTCACTGACCACTGATCAAATTGTGGATCTGGTGCCTTCACTGCTGTGACCTGGCCTCAACCGCTGGCTGGAAACCCAAGCCCTGCTTCAAGCCGTTGCAGACCAGGGCCCCCCAAGATCATTACAACTACATGTAAGGTGATTTCCTGGATAGGACCCTAGACCAGGAAAAGGATAGGAGAGAGAAAGCTAGTGAAATTGGAATAAAGTCTTTAGTTAATAGTATTCCAGTGTTAGTTTCTTATTTGACAGATATATTGTGGCTATATATGATGTTAACACTAGGAGAAGTTGCTATAGGGTATAAGAAATCTCTGTTCTACATTTATAATTTTCCATAATCTATAATTGTTTATATATATATATACACACACATATATAGTGTGGATATATGTGGATGGATATATATACATATCTGTATATATATAGTGAAGTTGCTCAGTCATGTCTGACTCTTTGCGACCCCATGGACTGTCGCCCACCAGGCTTCTCAATCCATGGAATTTTCCAGGCAAGAGTACTGGAGTGGATTGCCATTTCCTTCTCCAGGGGATCTTCCTGGCCCAGGGGTCGAGCCTGGGTCTCCTGCATTGCAGGCAGACGCTTTACCATCTGAGCCACCAGAGATCTCTCTATATATATAGTATACATAAAGTACTGGGCACTGACTCAAGCAAATAAAAGTGCCCTCTCCATCCTGGTGTTTCTATTGCATTTGTTCTGAATTTCCTTTGCCTGGAAGCTGAAACCTGATTCCTTGCAACTGACCAGGGTGAGTGGATCTGGAAGAGAACCTTCTCAACAACTAAACTGAATATTATAGAACTACTTTCATCCTCATGGGCAGAGCTTGTGATGCCCAGGGACAGCATCTGCCAGAGAGGAGCAAATACAAAAGAGTTATAGGTCAGCACTGAAAAGGCTACATCTCAGCATCTGTGATTGACAGTTTGCTTTAGTGCCACAATTCTGCATAAAAGAAACTGCAAAGGAACCAGCAGTCTTTGCCATTAACAAAACTAATGAATGTGTTATTTGCAGCTATTAACACTTCTCAATTATGATCTTTGGTAATTAATTTCACACTCCAACACTGCCTTCATTTTTCAGTCCAATTCTTTCTAAAACTCTCTTACAAAACATATTTTGATTAGTATGTGTATTTTGATTACCTTATCTGCAAATCCAAATTTTAAAAACTAGAGGTGGAGATCAAGATGGCAGAATAAGAAGTAACAAAAGCTCTAATTTCCTCATAAACATATCAAAAACACATCTACATGTGGAAGAATTCTCACTGAATACTAACTGGAGACTGGAAGAAGGACTCCTGTATAACCAAGGCTGTACACACATTATTAGTTAGGAAGCTAAGAAAAATGATCAGGTTGGGATTTGTGCCCCTGGGAGAGGACTCAGTGGAAAAGGGAGATTACACTGGCAGACACTTACCCTGGAGAGTGAGTGCATTGAGCCACACACCGAGCATCTTGGTCCTGGAGTCCAGGGCAGAGGATACAAGCCCCCTTGGCTGCATAGCGGATCACTGTGACAGACAGAAAGGCTGGAGAAGGCTGAACTCAGCTTGTGAGGAATGCACAGGTGCTGACTTGCCCTCAGTGCAAGACAGAGAGAGGTCTACCCTAACAGTTGCCAGGTTTCCCACAACAACCTAACTGTGTATCCCAGCCCAAGTTGGGCAAATACTCAGCCTGCCTTGTTCCACACCATGGCACTGGATCTGGGGCCACAGGGACTTTGGGATGCAGAGGCTGAAGGTATCATCCTCTCAGACTTCAGACTGTACTACAAAGCTATGGTAAACAAAACAGCAAGGTACTGGCACCAAAATAGACACATACATCAATGGAAGAGAATAGAGAGCCCAGATATAAACCCATGCACTTATGGTTAATTAACCAATAACAGGGAGGCAAGAATATACAATGGAGAAAAGACAGTTTCTTCAACAAGTGGTGCTAGAAAAACTGGACAGCTATACATAAAGCAATGAGATTAGAACAGTCCCTCACACCATATACAAAAATAAATCAAATCGTTTAAAGACCTAAATATAAGACCTGAAAAAATCCTAGAAGAAAACAGATTGAACACTCTTTGATATAAATTGTAGCAGTATTTTTTGAATCTGTCTCCAAAGGAAAAACAAATAAAAGGAAAAATAAACAAATGGGACCTAATTAAACATAAACTCTTTTGCACAGCAAAGTAACCCATCAACAAAATGAGAATACAACTTACTGACTAGGAGAAAATATTTGCAAATGACATGACCAATAAGGGGTTAATATCCAAAATATATAACAGCTCATACTACTCAATAGAAAATAACTGACTTTTTTCAGCCAATCAAAAAACAAAAAGGGAAAAAGACCTGAATAGACATTCTTCCAAAGAAGATACACAGACAGCTAACAGGCATATGAAAAGATGTTCAAAATGGTCAATTATTAGAGAAATGCAAATCAAAACCACAGTGACGTATCACCTCACACCAGCTAGAATGGCTATCGTCAAAAGTCTACAAATAACAAACGGTGTTGAGAAAAAGAGAAAGAACCCTTGAACATTGTTGGTGGGAATGTGGTGCAGCCACCATGGAAAATAGTATGAAAAAAAAAAAAGAAAGAAAATAGTATGGAGGTTCCTCATAAACTAAAAATAGAACTACCATACAATCCAACAATCTCACTGCTGCGGCTGCTGCTGTCGCTTCAGTCGTGTCCGACTCTGTGCGACCCCATAGACGGGAGCCTACCAGGCTCCCCCGTCCCTGGGATTTTCCAGGCAAGAGTACTGGAGTGGATTGCCATTTCCTTCTCTAATGCATGAAAATGAAAAGTGAAAGTGAAGTCACTCAGTGGATATCTATTTGGAAAAAAAGAAACACATGAATTCAAAAAGATATATGAACCCTAGTGTTCACTGCAGAACTATTTACAATAGCCCAGACATGGAAGCAACCCAAACGCCCATCAACAGACAAACAGGTAAAGAAAATATCATCTATATATATATACAATGGAATATTAATCAGTCATAAAAAGAGTGAAATACTGCCATGTGAAGCAACATGGACTGACCTAGAAAATATTACACTTAGTGAAACAAGTCAAATATAATCATAAGGGATTTGATTTAAGTCATACCTGAATGGTCTAGTGGTTTTCCCTACTTTCTTCAATTTAAGTCTGAATCTGGCAATAAGGAGTTCATGATCTGAGCCACAGTCAGCTCCTGGTCTTGTTTTTGTTGACTGTATAGAGCTTCTCCATCTTTGGCTGCAAAGAATATAATCAATCTGATTTCGGAAGCAGCTCAAACAAGTCACAAGTGACCGGCACACACAGTGTGGCTGAGAGGAGCTACCCCACATCCGACGTCAGGGGCAGAAGCCGGGAGGACCCCATCCCCAAGGGGTGGTGGCCAAGAGGAGTTACCCCATGTCCAAGGTTGGGGCAACGGCCGAGAGTGCCAAGCTGCGACGGTGCAAGAACGCCTGAGAGGAGCTACCCCACATCCAAGATCAGGGGTGGTGGCCAGGAAGAGCAACCCCACATCCAGGATCGGTGGCTGCGCGGGTGCAGGAGGGCCTAGAGGAGCTATTCCACGTTCAAGGTCAGGAGGGGCGGCGGTGAGGAGATACCCCTTGTCCAAGGTAAGGAGCAGTGGCTGTGCTTTGCTGGAGCAGCCGTGAAGAGATNTGAAGCCTGGCTTGGAGAATTTTGAGCATTACTTTACTAGCATGTGAGATGAGTGCAATTGTGCAGTAGTTTGAGCATTCTTTGGCATTGCCTTTCTTTGGGATTGGAATGAAAACTGACCTTTTCCAGTCCTGTGGCCACTGCTGAGTTTTCCAAATTTGCTGGCATATTGAGTGCAGCACTTTCACAGCATCATCTTTCAGGATTTGAAAGAGCTCAACTGGAATTCCATCACCTCTACTAGCTTTGTTTGTAGTGATGTTTTCTAAGGCCCACTTGACTTCACATTCCAGGATGTCTGGCTCTAGATGAGTGATCACACAATCATGATTATCCGGGTCGTGAAGATCTTTTTTGTACAGTTCTTCTGTGTATTCTTGCCACCTCTGAGCAGCAACAATTCAGATGGTTAGCAAATATCCCAGACTCTGTTTTTCTTGATCTTGCCTAACTCTTTTTTGGGGGAGGCTCTGGTTTACGATGCCTCTTTCCATTACATTCTATGATGAAGATCCAGCTGTAAGCACAAGGGCATCCTAGTATCTTGCAAACCAGGTACCAACCTGTGACGGGATAAGGAATGGTTGGACTTCTGTTCAAATCACCCTTAATGTGGTGGGGGATGAAAAGATTTACCCTTCATAGAGTGTGTAGGGATAGTTTTCTGAAAGTAGATACACAAACCCACTCCTGATTACCCTGATCTTTTAAACACTCCACATTATCACCTGAGTACAGACAGAGCAGCACAGCATGGCTAGAAAGTCAGAGACAACCAGGTTATGTGAAAATTAAGTGGACGGTTCAGGCCCCATCCAATTCAATCCACTTTTATAATTATAATAATTTTTAAGGTATATTTCAGTGAATCAGATTAGATATATTCAAAATGCCCAAACTCTGCAGGCCTCCATTTGAATTCGACTGTATCGATCTAGTCTAAAGATTATTTATGGATACGGACTGTGAGAAAAGTACTCAAGTTATGTTGTTAAATGAAACAAGCAAGTTGTAGAACGGAGCCTATGAAAATAACATATTGATCATATTTTAGAAAAGAAATGGGAGCACTGTGCTGTACGATGAGGGGGCTGGGAATTCTAGATGACTTTCCCCTGCTCTCTTATGTGGTTTGTTGTTTTTTTTTTCCTTTTTTAAAAAGATTTACTTAATTATGGCTGTGCTGGGTCTCTGGTGCTGCACCTAGGCTTTCTCTCACTGCAGTGAGTGGGGGCTACTCCTCGTTGCAGTGCATGGGTTGCACTGCAATCTTGCAGTGGTTTCTCTCGTTGCCGTGGTTTCTCTTGTTGCAGAGCACAAGCTCTAGGCACTTGGGCCTCATTAGCTATGTCCCGCGGTATGTGGAATCTTCCTGGACCAGGGATCAAATCCAGGCCCCCTGCATTGGCAGGCAGATTCTTTACCACTGAGCCAGCTGGGAAGCCCTCTTACCTTTTTTTGTATGGTGTGGTTATTACACAACAAAGACGTAATAGTTTTGTATCAGATCAAAACAAACTAAAGACGTTTATTCTTTAGAGCGAGTCCACAGTCATCATGTTTTTACAACTGGGGTCTGTGTGTGTACCCCAACATACAGACATATTCCTACACAGTTAAACAATGTCTTAGATCTTGATATAGAAAAACTGGTACTCACACAGTGGCTTGTTTTTAGGCTAAGATGGTTTCTATCCCCTAAGACTCTTCCCCCACCTCTCCTACCCCATCCGAATACACGGGCTTAATGGTATGGAGAAAGCTTGCAATTTTGGTAATTTTCTGCTTCCAACCAGAGTCCAAGATGTTATTCCAGGGATTAACTTAGGGTCTCTTTAGATCTCTCCACCAACAACCAATCTGAGGATTAAAGGCTTTAAGTCCCGCCACCAAGCTCTGAGTCCTCTAATCCCACTGCTGTTTTCATTTTTTAAAATTTTGGTTAGTTGTATTCAAATTTGTTTCTTCTTCCTCTCCTTCCTCTTTTCCTCCACATTCTCTCTTTTGTCCATCCTTGGCTGGAGACAGCTAAAATATCTGTCCAGGTCAATGTACATACAAAGAGAGCACTTTCTCTATCAACAGAACCCCCTTGAATTATTCAAAGTATCTCCTGTTCTCAGGTTTCCAGTCCTTTTTTTTCCTTGACAGTATAAGCTGGAATGGGGCATTTGGCAGTGGCACTCCAGACTCAATTGTTCAGGCAGGAAGGACGAAGGTAAGGCTCCCATAGAAATAACTAATCGTCTGGATGATGAGAAAATAGGTAAAGTCATGTTTGAAGGGATGTAGCTAATTCTTCACTTTCACTTTTCACTTTCATGCATTGGAGAAGGAAATGGCAACCACTCCAGTGTTCTTGCCTGGAGAATCCCAGGGACAGTGGGCTGCCGTCTATGGGGTCACACAGAGTCAGACACGACTGAAGTGACTTAGCAGCAGCAGCAGCTAATTCTTACACCAGTATGAATACTAGGCCCTACAACAAAATACAGCCAAATTCTCAGTAACTGGCAGAACAGCTGGTAAACAGGATGTGGAACTGGGGAGAAAATCAGGCCCTGGGGAGCTAGCCTACCTGCTATTTGGGCTGAGGCTGTTCATGGGCAACTTTATGAGGTGGCTAGACTGAGACCTGGGCATCCCTCGTGGCTCAGTGGTAAAGAATCTGCCTGCCAATATAGGAGACTTTGGTTCAATCCCTGGGTTGGGAAGATCCCCTGGAGGAGGAAATGGCAACTCACTGTAGTATTTTTGCCTGGGAAATCCCATGGACAGAGGAGCCTGGCTGGGAACTACGGTCAATGGGGTCGCAAAGAGTCAGACACAACTGAGCAGCTGCATACGTGGCATGCATGCAGACTGAAACCTAGGATAATACGTGACCTGTGGATTATAGCAATGTTCTTGAAGGCTTGTTTTTTTTTTTTATACTTGGGGTGATCCCTTGCTCACCTCCTCCCAAGTCTTTAAATTTATGGCTTTCAAGGAAACAGAAATCAAGAAACGAACTCATGGGGTGTAAGACAGGACAGAACCACCATGGAAAACAGTCTGACGGTTCCTTTAAAAACTTAAAGCAGAGCTACCATATGATTCAGTGATCCCACTCCTGGACATGTATCCAAAGGGAGCTCTAATCCCCAAAGACACGCACCCCAATGTTCATAGCAGCACTATCTGCAACAGCCAAGACATGGGAGAAACCTAAATGTATATTGACAGATGAATGGATGGTACATATATACAATGGAATATTAGCCACACAAAAAAACTAAATAATGCCATTTACAGCAACATGGATAAATCTTGAGATTAACATACTAAGTGAAGTCAAACGGAGAAAGACAAATATTATATGAAATCACTATATGTGGAATCTAAAAAAATGATGCAAATGAATGTACAAAACAGAAACAGACAGAAAACAAACTTATGGATACTTAAGGCCGGACGCCGGGGGCCATGATGGGCCGCCCCTCCTCTCCCTCCCTAAGGGAAGGAGCCTCCGAGATCCCGGGGACCAATGACAGCACACTTCGCCAGCTAAAGCCGCCCCACCCCAGCCACGTAGAAGGACGTGTCAGCCCGCGACGCCTTGGCCTGGAGACCTATCCCAACCCCCGTCCATCTAGCCTGACCATCCCTCGCAACGAACTTATAAAAACCACCCCCAACGCTGTCCGTGCGCGGACTTCCTCGACCTGCTTCGTTCGGTCCGGAACCCCGCCCAGGAACCCCGCCCAGGAGCGCTTCGCCATTTAAAAGCCTGTTAGACACTCTTTTCGGTGTCCTGGTCGTCTTTACTTAACAGNCCAGGGAGGCCTGGAGTGCTGCGATTCATGGGGTTGCAAAGAGTTGGACACGACTGAGTGACTGAACTGATAGTTCATACAGGACAATTGATTCAATTTGCTAATATTTTGTTACTTTTACATCTGCTTTCAGAAGGAAGATTGGCCCACATTTTCTTCCGTTTTTGGACTGTCCTTGTCTGCATTTCCTATCAAAGTTACATAACTCTTTAAAACTGAGCTGGAATGTATTTCTTCTTTTTCTAGTCTCTGAAAACATCTAAGATTGAAATTCTTTTCCTGATGGTTCAGTGGGTAAAGAATCTGCCTGCAATGCAGGAGACACAGGAGACATAGATTCAATCCTGGGATCAGGAAGATCCCCCAGAGGAGGAAATGGCAACGCACTCCATTATTCTTGCCTGGAGAGTCTCATGGACAGATGAGCCTGGTGGGCTTCAGTCCAGGGGGTTGCAAAGAGACCGACCTGGCTGAATAGGAACACGAGACATGATTAAAAAAAAAAAAAAAAAAAAGAACAAACTAGTGTTAAAAACAGTCAGAGCTTGATATTTTTGGTTTCTTTGAGATTTTTGTCTCCTGGGCCAGTTTTTTGGAAGGTTAGGATCTATTCTGATTTGGGGTTTTTATTTTTAGGTTAACTTTTGGGAGTTTCCTAGAAAATTGTCCACATTCTTCAGGTTTTCAAAATATGAATACAGGTTTCACTGTTACTGATTTATGTTCCCTCATTCATCTATAATATCGTTTATTTTCTCTTTGTTTTCCTGATGGACTTGCTGAAGTGTGTCTATTTGACTTATCTTTTCAACAATCAGCTTTTCTTTACTGTTCATCTTCTAACTTCTCATGAAAGCAGAGAGAAAACTAATGAAAGTTTTCAATTGTTTACAAAGAGTACCTGTAATTTGTATTATAGTTGGTAAAGAATCTGCCTGCAATGCAGGAGGCCTGGGTTTGATCCCTGGGTTGGGAAGATCTCCTGGAGAAGGACATGGCACCCCACTCCAGTATTCTTGCCTGGAAAATCCCATGGACAGAGAGCCTGGTGGGCTACAGTCCCAGGGGTCACAAGAGTCGGACAGGACTTAGCGACTAAACCACCACCACCTGTAGGTCGCATATTCAGGCCAAAAAAAAAAAAAAAAATCTTTTCATCGTGGAATAGAGCTACTCTTTCCAAGTACGCCGCGCTGGGCTTCAGCCTTCTCGACATTTTCTCTTGTAACAAACTCCGGGTAACGGTCAGGTCTCGTTTATCCCAACTTTACGGATGAGAACAAGAGGCTCAGAGGCTAGCGAACTTGCTCAGGGCCAGGGTAGACAGAGCAGGAACCCAGAGGCCCCCACCGCTGGCTCTGTGTGTCCCTCAGCCACGCCTGCAGGTCCTGAGGACCAACACGTGCAGCGTGCCGCTCACCTGGTGGGCTTAGGGATGCTGGGGCGGGACCGAGCTGACTCCGCCCCGCCCCGCGGTCAAGCCCCGCCCCGGCGGCTCCGCCTAAAGCCCCNAGAAGGCAATGGCACCCCACTCGAGTACTCTTGCCTGGAAAATCCCATGGATGGAGGAGCCTGGTGGGCTGCAGTCCATGGGGTCACTACAAGTCAGACATGACTGAACAACTTCACTTTCACTTTTAAATCAACCCTGAATATTCATTGGAATGATTGATGCTGAAGCGGAACCTCCAATACTCTGGCCACTTGATGCGAAGAGCTGACTCACTGGAAAAGACTCTGATGCTGGGAGAGATTGAAAATGGCAGGAGGAGAAGGAGATGACAGAGAATGAGATGGTAGGATGGCATCATCGACTCTATGGACATCAATCTGGGGAAACTCCGGAAGATGGGGAAGGACAGGGAAGCCTGGTGTGCCGCACTCCATGGGGTCACAAAGAGTTGGCCTCAACTGAGTGGCTGAATAACAACAACTCAATAGGTGGTCTACAGCACCATGCCCAATCATTGTTACCAAATTGTCTCTAAATTTCCCTGTTGTGTCAGCAATTACAGAAAACCAGTTAAACCATGTGCACCTAATAAAACTAAGTCATATCTGTATAGCTACATCTTTGGAACAGATTGTGAAATTCTAGAGCTAGAAAGGACCTTGAGTGGACCTCTTCACTAATAAGATAAAAAACNGGGGATGACAGAGGATGAGATGGCTGGATGGCATCACCGACTCTATGGACATGAGTCTGAGTGAAGTCTGGGAGTTGGTGATGGACAGGGAGGCCTGCCGTGCTGCGATTCATGGGGTCGCAAAGAGGCAGACATGACTGAGCGACTGAACTGAACTGAACCGAAACAAGTCAAATAAAAGCAGATACTGAGGACTTCCCTGGTGGTCCAGTGGCTATACTGTGCTCCCAATGAAGGCAGCCTAGCTTTGATCCCTGGTCAACAAACTAGATCCCACTTGTAACAACTAAAGAACCTGCATGCCACAAATAAAATCCAGCACAGTGAAATAAATAAATAATAAATTTTTAAAAAAGAAAATATCGTATGATATTACTTATATGTGAAATCTGAAAAATAATGTATCAAATACAGAAACAAATTTACAGATACAGTAAACAAACTAGTGGTTACCAAATGGGAGAGGGAAGGGGTGGGGGCAAGTTAGCGGCATGAGATTAAGAGATGCAAACTACTATATATAAAATAGAGAAGCAACAAGGGTATATTGTATATAACACAGGGAATCATAGCTTGTAATAACTCAACGGAGCATAATCTGTAAAAATACCGAATCACTATTCTGTATACCTGAAATTAATGTAATATTGTAAATCAACTATACATTAATTAAAAAATTTTTAACTATTGCTTAAAAATATTTAGCTGAGTTCTTCAACTAATATCTAGTTGAATGAAGTAAAATTGCCTCTTTCACTTGATATTTTAAAATTTAAGCATGTTAATAACAATACCAAATTTTATACCATACATATGAAACACAATTTGATACCTTAAATTCAACCTGACAATAACCCTGCAGGTAAGGCAGGACAGGTACTATGGGGGTGAAAAGTTAGACAAGTTGGTTTATATCACACTAGGGTCCAGGAGTAGACATAAGGAAAGAGAATCGAGTTACAGTGAGGGGGACTGGAATTAGGAGATCAGGTACCGTTGAAAGGCAAACCCGCTAGAGGGAAGGCGATGGCACGCATGGCAGAGACGAGATGCACTGAGTCAGCCCTGGGCCAGAAGACATCTCATCTGGAGAAGGCGAGCAGCAGAATGATCCTCATGGAGCCTACAGGTGGCAAGCTGATGACTAAGGTCTGCAGGAAAGAGTATCCCAGCTCTAGCTACGGCAAAGCTTGATCTCAGGTAGACTATGAACAAAACCAAGCAGAACACCTTGCCTAGGGTGCTTCTGATTCTGTCCCAGATTTCCTCAGGAGCTACAGAGAATTCAGCCTTCTGCAGGATACCTCAGGACACCAGCCCAGAAGCCTGGACAGACAGGTAATAATAATCATTCCCATTTTTCAAATGAAGAGGTGAAGTGATTTACCCTTGGTGGATGATGCAGCTAGACTGCCTGGATTCAAATACTGATTCCACCCTTTCCTGGGTTGTTAACTGGAGCCGACTCTATTGTGATAACAAGCAGACCCTCAAAGGTGTAACTGTTGAGACAGAGCTCAACTTTGTTTTCCATCTTTGTGATACTCCAAGGGTGTTCCTGATCAGTGGGAGTCACTGGTGCCCCTTTGACCTGCAGCTCTCCCATCCCCCTGAGCCTCAGCACAGTCTTCACTCAGAAGGCAAATACGTGGTCAAAGAGCATGGAGGGGGCACTCCTGCTTCTGAAGAGCTTTAGTCTAGAAATGGCACACATCTCTCATGTTCCATCAGCTGGTACTCAGGCCAGTGGTCACTTTTCCTGCAAAAGGGGCTGAGAAATGTCCACTGGATATGTGCCCAGAGAGAAGAAGCTGATCTTGGGTGAACGGTGTCTGTTACGGTAGCTGTGTGACCTTGGGAGGTTACTTAGCATTTCTGGGCCTCATTTGTTCTCAACTGTAAGGTGAGGATTATAATATGACCTGCCTCAAAGGATTTTCATAAGGATTGAATGAGTTAGTACATGGCAAGCATTTGAACAGTGCCATGTTTGCAGTCAGCACTCCACAGATGCTGGCTATTGTCCTCATCATCGTCTTTGTCATCACTAATTTCATCATTACCATGATTATTTGAAAACTAAATGACTGGGATTTAAATCTGTATCTTTGACTCAAACCCAGAGAGAATTTTTCCATCTCTTCTAGACTGCTGCTACAGTCTTGAGCATTTATATAACATGATTCAATTCTCAGCTTTCCTCCTGAAATTCAAATATTGTCTCTCTAAAATGCACAAATTAGGAAATCTGGTCACAATAATTGGAAGCAACTGTTGGGGCTAATGGAAGGACAAGGTAGCTTTATTTGATTTTGAGAATAATATTTCAGGGTTTTTTTTTTTTCTTCTCACTTTGAAATTTTTCATTTCAGTGAAAGACAACAGAGAAATGTCATGCAGAGGAGAAAATTCAACTAAAGGCTCATTGTTCCCTAGGCCTATATTTTGAAGGGAGACTATACATATTTAATTTTTTTTTTCAGAGAGCAGCTTAGTATCTCTTCCTCACATTCGCTTATTAAAGGTCACATTAAAGCAGTCATGGAGTGTTTGCTCAATCATTCTTTGCCCTTCTAGCATTTCAGCTAAAACAGATTATATCATTCCATTTTTAGTTAATTCTATTTTACTTGCTTGAATATTGAGAGAAGTATCAGGAAATGAACATTTCTTTCAGTGAATAAGCCAGACACTTTTCAATCACATAAATAAAAACAGAAGGGCAAATATTATTGCTCATGAACAGTAAGTTTTTCATTCAATATCCTTGAGCTATTTGACCATCTAATGTTGCTGCCCACTTGCATCTAAACTGGGGCTTTATTACAAATGTACTGTGATTATGATTCACTCTGAGGCTGCCTATGCATCTTGCCAGTGGCCTAGGCTCGTTTATTATCTTATCTCACTCATTGGAGGGGAAAATCTGCAGTGCCTAGCAAGACTCTTCACTGGGATAATGGGAAACTGGATTTGAAGCATTAATTTACTCTCATAAAACTAGGAAACATTAAACAAGCAGATCTTAAAGAAGCATAATCTGGTCATCTTGTTCACTTCCAAAGTGATGAAGGCAGAAAGAGAAAGTCTACTCACGCATTCTCTCCTAAATAGGCCACCTCTGTACCCAGGAAATAGCAGTAGAGTATTTCAAGAATGTGCCTGAGGAAAGAATGCTATGAAGTGCTGTCTGGAAAACTTCACGGACACTTTGCTGGGTATACCTTACATTACTGGGCAACCACCAGAAGACTCTGAGGGGCACACCAGGGGACTCCAGGTAGAGGAATGTGTCAGGCCCGGCAAGCTGTCTGCCAACATCTGCACCCCCAGCCCTGCTCTGCAAAAGTAAGGACTGTGACTGTGTACACAGCTGCCCAGCAAGGTTCCATTTCCAAGACATCTGTACCATTAGATGTAGCCATGTAAATACGATTTCACCTAGGGAACATGAGAAGAAGTGCTGTGTGCCACTTCCAAGGCATCGAGGGAGCCCCCGCCCCTGTCCTCTCCCTGACTGTAGCAGTGACTCCTGCTGACCATGCAGACAGTGATAATGCCCTAGGGTCTTGTTACTCCAATACGATCAGGGAACAGCAGTATTGTACCATCCAGGAACTGTTAGAGACACAGAATCTCAGGTCCCACATCAGACCTACTAAAATGGAATCTGCTTTTAACAAGACTCCCAGGGAATTAATATGCACATTATTATTATTTTTTGAGGGATACTGGCCAAGAGATTGAAAAGCCATGACTTGGAAGGAACCTGGGTCCTCACTTGAGCACAGCAATCCCACTGACATGCCACACTTACTTTGAAACTACTATGTGAGGAAGAGAAAGAAACTTATTATTATTATTACTATTATTAAAGTCATGGTATTTTGGAGTGTCTTTATTACTTAAGCTTAGATTTATCCTAATATAAGTAGTGTGACACTGTCCACGGGGTCTCATTTGTCAAACACTATTTCAAATCCTGAAGGAAGAGCCTATGATCAATTTACCAACCCTGTCAGGGTTTATCAGTTTAGAGATCTACCAGGTGAGACTTCAGCACCCAAAGGTAGTCCTCACTACTAACTAGAGATCAGTGTCCTAGAGGATTCAGCCTCTCGGAGATCATCTGCAAAGTTAAGAGCTGAGAGAGTTCCTAACAAAAATTCACTCTAGGGTCAAGACTGGAAGCCAAGAGAGGGATTGCATTCATGGAATTAAAGCTACAGTAAGAGGGTTCTGGGACTCTCCTGGCTGTGTGAGCACCTACCTCCCACCTGCATTTCTCACACCCCCAATCTGAGGCCCTGTCCTTCCAACACCCACTGGCCTGCTCAGAACACTGTGGTCTTTGCACTGTCCAGCTAAGCTTGAAAGTTGTTTTAAGGTCAACATCTTATCTATGAAGGAAATAACAAAACTGTGTTCTTAAATGATATGTCTCACACAAACTCAATCTTGTTTTAACCATCTAAACGGTCCACGTTTTCAGCATGGTGTATAACCTCATTCTCAATTTGACTACTTACAGGTATCTACAGACTCAGTTTCCTCTATTGTCGTTGCAAGACTGCCCGCCTGTTTTGAAAACACACACCCAAGAAAAGCATCTTGCCATTCCACTGGGGCCATTCCCTTACTCATCTCTGTGGCTTTGTCCATGCTTTTTTCTACAGTTTGAATGTTCTTTTCTCCACAACGTGGAGAAGTTATTCTTCAAGCCCAAGTTTAATACTTCTTGCTCCTAGTAGCACTCCACCTTGGCCTTAGGTCTCTCCTTTTGTCTATGGAAGTTAGCAACCCAGTAACTAGTTAAGACACAGTATTTTAATGCTTTTCTTCTCTTACTTTCAAATTATCTGGAAATACCTAGAGGGATAAACTTTGTATTTAAATGAACTTTTTGCATTTGAATTCTCCATGGCAGAGCTCAGCAAGTGAAAGATAAATAGCTGTTCAGTAAATAAGTAAATTCTCTGCTCCCCCGACTCACTGCCTAGTTCTCCCTGGGCCCATTTATACTTAACCATTTAAGAGAAATTTCTTTGTAAAATGTGCATACACAGATTCNCATGGCAGAGCTCAGCAAGTGAAAGATAAATAGCTGTTCAGTAAATAAGTAAATTCTCTGCTCCCCCGACTCACTGCCTAGTTCTCCCTGGGCCCATTTATACTTAACCATTTAAGAGAAATTTCTTTGTAAAATGTGCATACACAGATTCCTAGCTAGTTTCAAGCTCCCATTTTCAGAAACACATACACTTTTTAGAAACCTATGAGTGCTCAGAGGGCCTAAAAATTTGAAACACAAAGTACTGAAATGATGTTTTGTTGACCAACAGAATGAAAGGTTTCCTAAGGAGTCTTTAAATAGGAGTATGCTAAATCACTGAAGTAAAATTTTGAATTTTCCTCTAGATTTGAAATATATATACATTTCCATTACATACATTTGTTAAAAATTTGGTTTACCTGTTGAGAATCTAATTTTTCTATTTTTTGAAGGTTTTTACTTAATAAAATTTTTGTAACACTGAGATTTACCTTCAATATTCTGCTACTTTGCCTTAGTGTCCAGAGTGTGGCTCTGAATATTATTCCCACAAAAATGAGCCAGGGCTGCCTGCAGACATGGCTGATTCCAGATCTGAGACAGGAAATGTGCAAGATACCTTGTCGCACCACAAAGCAAAGAAACTCTCAAAGACGTCCAGAAGCATGTCAGCAGAAGTCAGGAAATAACTTGAGATGACTTCCACTGGCCAAAGAAGGGACAATCTGGACATTTCTAAAATATGCATTTATATGAAATACAGATTTCAATGGATTGAGATAAATCAGTTCAGTTTTTAAAAAAACCCATGGATTTGTTAGAATATGCCCACCCCTCTAAAAAAGCCAAACCAAAATTTAAAACCCTCATTGATCATCCTTGGAGAATCCATAGAGCTAAGGCCCTGTTCTGAAAAATAATTGAAAATAAAAAATTCAAGCATTTATCCTGCCTTTTTTATATGAAGAAGACCTCAGAGCACATAAACCTGAGTTCATGCACTTCCTCGTATTTGTACAGCCCACCTGCCCCCGAGACTTGACCACTTCTTCAGTGGACACCCCCACCACTATCACTGTCATCTGCTCTCCTAATACTGCTGACTGTCTCAGCCTCCCCTGAGGTGAGGGTGGGCTCTGAGCATGGTGATTGTCACACCTGCTACTCTGGGAGCAGCAGCAGTTCTGGTCCAGGTCCAACTCGAGGGGATGGGCATAAAGATGCTGGCTCCGCCCTCTACTTCTGGACCCAGATACAGCGTTAAACATTACTGCATATGATCTGGCTTCCTTGAATGCTGCCTTGGGCAATCTGATGGGTCAACCTGGAAGGTGAGAGGAATTAACACCTCTTGAAGTGAACGTTGAACTCTGACCAATGGATATGGGCAATCATTAGCAGATAGTTTTGCTTCCTTCCTTCCTTCAAGATTATTCCAGGATATAGTATTTCACAATGCTTACATCCTATGTGGCAGACATCCTATGTGACCAAACAACCAGCTGTTGTATTGTTGTAAATTTATATCAGCTTTACAACATGCCACTTTGCATCTGCTCTGCCTCCTCCCCTGCCTCATTTCCCTTTCTCTTTCATCCATGATGCCTTGAATTGTATCTCCCAGTAAAACTTTAGCATGCAGACTCTGCCTCAAGATGTGTCTTGTAGGGAACATCATTATTTCATAGGGTAACCAGATGGATGAAGAAGCAAAAAAAAACATTATGAAAGTTAAGAAATTATGAAGATCTCAGAATGGGAGAAAAGAATTGCACATGAAGCAACTAACAAAGGACTCATCTCCAAAACACACAAACAGCTCATGCAGCTCAACATCAGAAAAACAAACAACCCAATCAAAAAATGGGCAGAAGACCTAAACAGACATTTCTCCTAAGAAGACATACAGGTGACAAATAAGCTTATGGAAAAATGCTCAACATCACTCATTATCAGAGAAATGCAAATCAAAACTGCAATGAGGTTATCNGAGTTCTGGATGTGGCCAGGCGGTGATGATGGTCAAACAACAATACGAATCTATTTAAGACCACTGAATTCTACATTTTAAAGGAGCCAAAATGGTACATTTTACGTTATGTGTATTTTACCACAATTAAAAAAAAAGCGGGGGGTGGGGAATCAGTACAGGTTGCCCCTGGGATTGCAGCGAATTCTCAGCCAGCACAGCCTTGCTTATCCTTCTCACAGCTCAGAAATGAATCCCTTTATAAATGTAAGTCCTAGGCCACTCCCTTGTTGACAGCTGGTGTCTCTGAGTTTCCCATTTCCCTCTGCAGATATCAACTTATTAACAACTCTTTCTCCAAACCCCCTCCAAACCCACCCAAGGCAGTCCTCTGCTTTGCAAAGGGACGGAGTGGTTCCTCACACACTGGTTTAACTAGAGCTCGAAGTCTGTCCAGCAAACGAATCCTCCGAAGGGGCCTGTTGTCAGAACTCGGCAAAGAGGATGCGTCCACATTTGCATGTGATTTGCATCTGCTTTGCATAGGGCCGCACAAGCTGTGCCTGCTTTCTCAGACATCACTCACGTCGTATTTTAAGACTGTCACAATCTTTGATTAACATTTAGATCAGTGGCCGGGGTACCTCAAACTTCTGCAGCTTTCTATATTTAAAATGGCTACAGTTCTTCCCCATGGGTGCTGGGAAGTTCATCCCTTCTCTTGGGTATCCGCTTACACCTGGTGGGATTTCTTGATTTCTCAGTTACTGCTCATTCCAATATATTTTTTAATATTTTATTTCTTGGTCTGCCTCAGATCTTAGTTGTGGCGTGGGGGGGCNGAGGATGAGATGGTTGGAGGGCATCACTGACTCAATGGATGTGAGTTTGAACAAGCTATGGGTGATGGTGATGGACAGGGATGCCTGGTGTGCTGCTGTCCATGGGGTCGCAAAGAGTCAGACATGACTGAGTGACTGAACTGACCTGAACACATATATATGGAATCTAGAAAGCTGGCACTGATGAACCTATTTGCTGGGCAGGAACAGACACAGACATAGAGAACAGACTGTGGACACAGCGGGGGAAGAAGAGTGGGACAAAGTAAGAGTGTGGCGTGGAAACATATACTATACCATATGTAAGATAGATAGCTAGTGACAAGTTGCTGAATAACACAGAGAGCTCAGCCAGATGCTCTGTGACAATCTAGAGGGGTGGGATGGGGTAGGGAGTGGAGGGAGGTTCAAGAGGGAGGGGACATATGCATACTTATGGTGGATTCACGTTGTTGCAGAAAGAAACCAACACAACATTTTAATGCAATTACCCTCTATTTAAAGATTTTAAAAATATAAGAAATTATGAAATTATAGAACTAGAATATCACAGTTTCACAATCTCTCATAAAATAATGTGTCCATTACTTTATGCCTAGCAATGGCTGAAAATATCACAAGGGAGATAATAAGTAGATATTATTAATATATCCCCATTTTGAAAGCAAGAAGAGAGAAAGTCTGCATTCTGATTTCTGGGTGAGAAAAAGGGTCTTTCTTTTCACAGAAACTCATGTGACAGGAGAGTTTCTATCATCAGTGCCCCTGACATTGAGAGTCACCTCTTTGCAATGACATCATAAACCTGACATAATTCAGCCAAAACAGTCTCCGATTCTTCAAATACAACTTGTATCACGCTCTTCATCATATCCTCGCTTGATTTCCTTTGGTAATTCAAAATGCCATCTTGTACATACGCAGAAGGACTAGGAAGGGAGAAGCACCGCATGGATCAAGCATTTGTGCACGTGGCTGGCTCAAGTCTGTGCCATTGATGCCACTTTTGAAAATAACTCCTTCAAGTTTGCCTTGAATATTCTCCAAACAGAAATGGCCTTTCCCTCCTGTGAGTTTCTAAAGCATGTGCTTTGTACTTCTGGCAAGTTGATAATCATTTCCATGCTTTTCAAACTTAAGTATTTATACCCATGTTGACAATGGGTGAGGATTTAGGCAAAACCACAGATTAAACAAGAATCTTTCCTAAGCAGTCAATTTTACTTAAATATTTGAGAGAATAAATTTTTAAAGACCATTTTAATGTTAAATAAGAATATATATACACTTGAGTGTATATCTTTTTTCAGGTAAGACACGTACGAGGTAGCTTTAAATTCTGATCTTCAACTTCCCTATGTTATGCTCCCTGTTTGAGGGAGGTGGACGGGCTCTACATGGACAGATTTAACATGTCTCTGGTTTGGTGAGGGTCTGGAGAGTAGGCAGGTATCTTCATGTAATATACCTCTCCACTGCTATTATTATATGGAGCTTAAATTTTTTTTCAATTTTTTCTTAATGGAAGTGTGGCTGATTTACAATGTTGTGTTACTTTCTGTTGTACAGCAAAGTTATACAATTATATACTGTTATACACATATATGTGTTCTTTTTTCTATTCTTTCCTATGGGCTTGAAGTTTTTAAAAATGAGGTGGTTGTTTTCATGGGGAGACAAGAAGTCTTCTAGAGAGAAAAGACTGAGACCTCAGTCCTGTTTTTTCAAGGTTCAAGTTTATGGAAACATGTAGAGATGGACTGGGATGTGCCTGATGGAGGCTAGGAGGCAGAGAAAGGTTACAGCTCCTGAAGATGGCCCTATGAAGATAGAAGGTGAGTACCGAGTGTCAGAGGCTCCTCCTTAGGATATCAGCTTGGTCCTCAGAGCCTGACTGGTAAGGGGACTTGGTAAAAACAAACAAGTACACTAAAAAGATATCCTAAATCTTCTACTAGTGTCAACTGCAGACTATGGTTCTCCCTAAAATGAAAAGGTCGTGGGGAAAATACTGAAGATCAAAGGGAGTCCTTTGAGACTCACACAGAGCAAGTTCTTTCTATACTCTTGTTGCAGGAGGAGTTACCTGTGCCTAGTCAATGTCTAACACAAGTCAAATTAAGCCCCTTATTTAAAAAGAAGCAGAGGACTATGGCAGTACTAGCAGAAGTTTTTTTAAAGTATGTTAGTCACACTTTATAATCCACCTAATTCTCCTTTGCCCTTAGTTAATCTCTGTACTTAGCTACAGTAGATAGATGATGTTGATGACAATGAAGATAGACAGGTGGATAATGCAGACACGTGTGTATGACGCACATGTGGTATTCTTTGATTCCCATTTAATAATAACTCAAAGGTACATAACTCGGGGGCAAAATACCTCCTCCAGCGTTTCCTCTCCCAATGCTCCAGCAGAGCATATAAAACGGGCTTTGTGATACCGTGGGTATCACACTTAAGGAAATTTATGAACTAATTGATGAAGCTACTGCAGGGAATGTCATCATAGCTTTGCTCTTCCAGAAAAATAAGGATTTGGTTTTATGAATACCAATAAAAAGCTGCTTCTCTGGGTTTCATAACATTATTTTCTTCATGAATATATTCACATTCCTGAAACATAATTCTCTGGATTTAATGCTAAGAAATCATTGGTAAAAAGATTTAAGAGATTATATATTGCATATAATTCTTGTATGCAGGAATTCAATTTTGCTATGAGAGCTGGAAAGGATCTCAATCTATGTCAACACAGATATGTATAAGATTTAGTGCTTTTTATGTTGACTCAGGTATTATCAGAATTTAAGGCATGCCTTAATTTCCTCGGGGTACAAGGGATGCAGGGTTGGGAGCTAGATGTGCCCTGCTGGGGGATAAACATCCATGTGCATATTTGACAGTGGGTTCTTGAAGGAAAATTGTTGGTTTAAATAGCATGGTTTCTCGTGGCATAGCAACCTCTTTTCAGTCTAGTATTCTCAGAATCACATGTTTGTGACACAACATTTTGTTTCATGAAGCACTTTGAACTTTTGTCATAATGAGGATCTGCGACTCTTACAAGGTCAGTAAAGGTTATCAGTGAAGACTCGGCATCTACAATCCATCTTAGTCAACTGAGTTACAGGATTGTGATAACAAGAGTACCAGCATCAGCAGAATTACAACCAACAAAAGAAATAATGATTTTCTCAATCTGAGTGCAAAAGTAACTGGCTTGTTAACAGAAGCAAGAGAATCAGCTAGCATGTATCATGGTTTTCATGACTTCTTAGAAATGCCAAGTTTGTTTCATTGTTTATTTCTTACTGTGAGATTCATAATATAAATACTTTCATTTGGGCTGTTTATATTTATCTTTTCCCTTGT
Organism: Neotragus pygmaeus; assembly: GCA_006410875.1. Lineage (NCBI taxonomy): Eukaryota > Metazoa > Chordata > Mammalia > Artiodactyla > Bovidae > Neotragus > Neotragus pygmaeus. The sequence continues at coordinate 329,613 of SJYV01038155.1, forward strand.
TCGTTCTATTTTGTTAACATAATTATAATTCTACCTGTAATAAGAAAAAGAACTTAAGTTCAACNTGCCAAGTTTGTTTCATTGTTTATTTCTTACTGTGAGATTCATAATATAAATACTTTCATTTGGGCTGTTTATATTTATCTTTTCCCTTGTTCGTTCTATTTTGTTAACATAATTATAATTCTACCTGTAATAAGAAAAAGAACTTAAGTTCAACAAGTTATTATTTGTAATAATAACCAACCAAAGAGACTAAGATGGAAATCAGCATTCACTAATCTCTCCTACTCCTTTAATGCACATTTATATATATATTTGTATATTTCATAGTGCATTAAAATTATGAAATTTATCACATCTATTGTTTCTTAACAAGTAAGAATAAACCAATGAAAAAATTTTGTTGGGAGGCTTTCAGGAGTATGTTTTGATGTAGATGCCCATGTCAGGCAGGTCCTAAAGAAGACATTTACTAAATAACATGAATATCAATTTAATAAAATATGGTTGATAATATTATTATCATTACTGGTAGAACACACACAGTAAATGAGATCACCTTTTAAAACAAATAATACAATAATTATCATTATATTAAATGAGTCTTGGAATTGTTTGGATGAGAAAAGTATATAGAATAGAAGTTTTAGGGGAAATGGACATAATGTCTTTTTCAAATCAACTTTGTTAAGGTATAATTTACAAAAAATGAAATGCATCCATTTAAAATGTAAAATTTGATGAGTCTGACGAACACAAACACTCATGTGACCACCACCATAATCATGATATAAAATATTTCCATCACCCCAAAATATTCCTCATGCCCTTTTACATTTAATCCCCCTTTTCCCTGGCTCCAGGAAACCAGTAATCTGATGTTTGCTACTGTAGGTTATTTTTCCACTTTCTAGAATTTTGTATAAATGGCACCATACATAGGTACAGTACCAGGCTGCCTTCTTTGGCCGAGCTTAATCTTTCTGTGGGCTTCCCTTACAGCTCAGTTGGAAAAGAATCTAATCAAAGATTTGACTTGATTTGATTTGATTCCTGGGTCAGGAAGATCCCCTGGAGAAGGAAATGGTAATCCACTCCAATATTCTTGCCAGAAGAATCTCATGGACAGAGGAGCCTGCTGGGCTACAGTCTATGGGGTCACAACAACTATGACTTAGCAACTAAACCACCACCAATCTTTCTGTAAGTCATCCATGTTTTTGCATGAAAAAGCAGCTCATTTTCATGGCAAAATTACTATCCATTGGACAGAATGTATTTGTTGTTTTGACTTATAATACAATGTAGTAAACCAGTATTTTCTACTCTATTAACAGTTAACTGCTGGATTCTGATTAGATGCATCCTCGTATCATCAGTACAAAAATTTTGAGATGGTTGGATTGACCATGATTTTGGTTATTTTGTTTTTGTTTTGCAGGGCACTGTATTTTAAAAAATAGTTAAGAGAACTACTTGAACCTACAAAGATGTTTTGTTCCTCTAGAAAGTACTTCTTCTGCCAGACCTTGTGGATGCTAACAGTCCCTGAACTGCCACCTGTAGCTGCATTTCCATTGTGTAGCCCTTTGAAGTCCTGGCCTGCAGCCTGGGACCTGAGGGAGGGGTTAGAAGATTAAGAGTAGAAGGGGTTCCACTTTCCTCTCCAAAAATCTAGCCTATTAAACCCCTGCAATCATTTATCTCTATGATGCATTAACACTTTCAAAAATTTTTGTCTAGATTTTGTAGTCATCTTCAGCAGAAGAACTGTTCCAAATGACCTTGTCTGCTATTTCCAGCTTGAAGTGACCCTTTGCTCTTTTCAAGGTGACCCTGTGGCCCCTGGATCCACAGCAGCAAATTACTTTATTGAAAAAAGTTTAAACTAAGCTCACTGACTCGATGGACGTTGAGTCTGAGTGAACTCCGAGTTGGTGATAGACAGGGAGGTCTGGCGTGCTGCAATTCATAGGGTCGCAAAGAGTCGGACTGAGCGACTGAACTGAACTGAACTGAACTGAAGCTCAAAGAAAGCTGAAAACTGATCACCATGAGAGCTACTACGAAAAACAAGAGCTAACTGAATCACTGACAGCCTGGCAGTAATCCTGAAATGGTCACTTTTCAATTTTACCTGGATGCCCACATGACTATCCCCCTTCATGGATCATAGCCTTGTTGTGACAAAGGGGCTTGCATAACTCAGTGAAGCTATGAGCCATGCCATGCAGGGTTACCTGGGTCATAGTGAAGAGTTCCAACTGGAGAGGAAATGGCAACTCATTCCAGTATTCTTGTCCTTTTCATCACAGGGGATTGGAATTCAAAAGCAGGAAGTCAAGAGATGCCCAGAATAACAAGCAAGTTTGGCCTCAGAGTACAAAATGAAGCAAGACAAAGGCTAACAGAGTTTTGTCAAAAGAACATGCTGGTCAAATCAAACATGTTTTTCCAACAACACTAGAGATGACTCAACAAATGGACATCACCAGATGGTCAATACTGAAATCAGACTGATTATATTCTTTGAAGCCAACGATGGAGACGCTCTATACTGTCAGTGAAAACAAGACCTGGAGCTGACTGTGACTCAAGAGCTGAGCTCCGTGATCAAGAGCTCCTTATTGCAAAATTAGGCTTAAATTTAAGCAAATAGGGAAAACTACTAGGCCATTCAGGTAGGACCTAAATCAAATCCTTTATGATTATACAGTGCAGAGGACAAACAGATTGAAGGGATTATATCTGGTAGTCAGAGTGCCTGAAGAACTATGGGCAGAAGTTCATAACATTGTACAAGAGGCAATGACCAAAGCCCCCGCAAAGAAAAAGAAACACAGGAAGGCAAAGTGGTTGTCTGAGGAGGCTTTACAAATAACTGAGGAAAGAAGAAAAACAAAAGGCAAGGGAGAAAGCAACTGATATACCTAACTGAATGCAGAGTTCCAGGGAATAGCAAGGAGAGAGATGAGAAGGCCTTCTTAAATGAACAATGCAAAGAAATAGAGGAAAACAACAGAATGGGAAAGACTAGAGGTCTCTTCATGAAAACTGAACATATCAAGGGAACATTTCATGCAAGGATGGGCACGATAAAGGACAGGAATGGTAAGGACCTAATAGAACCCAAGGAGATTAAGAAGAAATGGCAAGAATACACAGAAGAACTACATAAAAAAGGTCTTAATGACCTGGATAACCACGTTGGCATGGTCACTCATCTAAAGCCAAACATCCTAGAGTGCGAAGTCAAGCAGGCCTTAGGAAGCATTACTATGAACAAACCTGGTAGAGGTGATGGAGTTGTAGCTGAGCTATTTAAAATCCTAAAAATGCTTCTGTTAAAGTGCTGTACTCAGTGTGTCAATAAATTTGGAAAACTCAGCAGTGGCCACAGGACTGAAAAGGTCAGTTTTCATTCCAATCCCAAAAATTGTTCAATGCCAAAAATGTTCAAACTACTCAAATACTAGCAAGGTTATATTAAAAATCCTCCAAGCTAGGCTTCAGCAATAAATGAATCTAGAACTTCCAGATGTACAAGCTAGGTTTCAACAAGGCAGAGGAACCATACATCAAATTACTAACATTCGTTCGATCATGGAGAAAGCAAGGGAGTCCCAGAAAAACATCTATTTCTGCTCAGTTTACTATACTAAAGCCTTTGACTGTGTGGACCACAACAAACCTTGGAAAGTTCTTAAAGAGATGGAAATACCAGACCACCTTATCTGTCTCCTGAGAAACCTGTATATGGGTGAAGAATCAATAGAATCAGACATGAAATGACTGATGGTTCAAAGTAGGGGAAGAGTAAGTCAAGGCTGTATATTGTCACTTTGCTTACTTAACTTATATGCAGAGTGTATCATGTGAAATGCCAGGTTGGATGAATCATAAGCTGGAATCAAGATTTCCAGGAGAAATATCAATAACTTCAAATATGTAGATGATACCACTTTAATGGTAGAACTAAAGAGTCTCTTGATGAGAGTGAAAGAGGTGAGTAAAAAAGCTGGCTTGAAACTCAGCTTTCAAAAAACTAAGATCATGGCATCCAGTCCCATCACTTCATGTCAGATAGAAGGGGAAAAGTGGAGGCAGTGACAGATTTTATTTTCTTGGGTTCTAAAATCCTTGCAGATGGTGACTGCAGCCATGAAATGAAAAGACACTTTCTACTTGGAAAGATAGCTGTGACAAAACTAGACAGCATATTAAAAAGCAGAGACATCACTTTGCCAACAAAGTTCCATATAGTCAAAGCTATGGTTCTTCCAGTAGTCATGTTTGGATCTGAGAGTTTGACCATAAAGAAGGCTGAGTCAATCCTCTTGAATTGTGGTGCTGGAGAAGGCTCTTGAGAGTCCCTTGGATTTCAAAGAAATCAAACCAGTCAGTTCTAAAGGAAATCAACCTGAATATTCATTGGAAGGACTGATGCTGACACGGAAGTTCCAATACTTTGGCCACTTGATGCTAAGAGCCAGTTTATTGGAAAAGACCTGATGCTGGGGGAAGATTGTAAGCAAAAGGAGAAGGGAGTGGCAGAGGATGCGATGGCTAGGTAGCATCATCGAGTCAATGGACACAAATCTGAGCAAACACCAGGAGATAGCGGAGGACAGAGGAGACTGGTGTGCTGCAGCCCATAGGGTGGCAAAGAGTCGGACACGACTTAGTGACTGAACAACAATAGGTGACTCTCACGTGTATGAGAGTTTGAGAACCGCTTAGCTAATTTGTCAACGGCTGGCTTCTTGAGAGAAGAATGTGCCTGCATGCATGTGCACATATCTGTGTGTGCACAGCTACAGTCTGATTATATGTTATGTTCAATCATCTGGAGAAGCCATAATCTACCATACTGGACCACAGTTGCTAAGAATCACATATGCTACATTCACAAATAAACATCTTCTGTTCTGCTCTTTTCTCTGTCTGGTATTTTCTCTCCCAGATCTTCACAGAGTCTCACCTCACTTCTTCAGAGAGCCCTTTCCTGAGCACTCCATCTAGAACAGCCTGTCCCTGTATCCCTGACACTGCTTTACTTTTCTTCATGGGAGAAAATCTACATGAATTAATAGTATGCTGATGTGTTTCCTTTATAACACAAAAAGCATAACTGGAAGAACTAAATTGTTTAAATATCCATGTGACCCAAAGCAATCTACAGATTCAGTGCAATTTCTGTCAAAATTTAAATGGCATTTTCCACAGAAATATAATAATCCTAAAATTTGTATGGAACTGCAAAAGGCACTGAATAGTCAAGGCAATTTGAGGAAGAAGAACAAAACTGGAGGCATCATACTCCCTGATTTGAAACTACATTACAATGCTGTGGTAATAGAAACATTACAGTATCGGCATTAAAAAAAAAAAAAAAAAAAACACACCAGATACGTAGACAGGCAGAACAAATAAAAATCCCAGAAATAAACTCACATGTACATGGTCAATTAATTTATGTCCAAGGAGATAAGAATACACANGAATTAATAGTATGCTGATGTGTTTCCTTTATAACACAAAAAGCATAACTGGAAGAACTAAATTGTTTAAATATCCATGTGACCCAAAGCAATCTACAGATTCAGTGCAATTTCTGTCCAAATTTAAATGGCATTTTCCACAGAAATATAATAATCCTAAAATTTGTATGGAACTGCAAAAGGCACTGAATAGTCAAGGCAATTTGAGGAAGAAGAACAAAACTGGAGGCATCATACTCCCTGATTTGAAACTACATTACAATGCTGTGGTAATAGAAACATTACAGTATCGGCATTAAAAAAAAAAAAAAAAAAACACACCAGATACGTAGACAGGCAGAACAAATAAAAATCCCAGAAATAAACTCACATGTACATGGTCAATTAATTTATGTCCAAGGAGATAAGAATACACAGTGGTGCATTCAGTGGCACACACAGTGGAAAACCAGACAGGCATGTGCAAAAGAATGAAACTGGACCACTATCTTATATCCTATACAAAAATTAAGACCTGAACTAGAAAACATAGACAGTAAGCTACTGACATCAGTCTTGGCAAAGGTTTTTTTGGATTTAAAACCAAAAGCAAAGATAACAAAAGCAAAAATAAGCCAGCAGGACTAAATCAAGCTAAAAATTTCAGAACAGAACTACCATATGATCCAGAAATTCCACTTCTGCATGTTTTTTGAAGAAAGTGAAAATGCTAATTGGAAAAGATATATGTGCCCCCATATTCACTGCAGCAGTGTTTACAATAGCCAAGCAGTGTTTACAATAGCCTAAGAGTCCACTGATGGATGAATGGATAAAGAAAATATAACACACACACCAAAACATGATCATGATTCAGCCATTAATAAAGAAGGAAATCCTACCATTTGTGACAATATGGATGGACCTTGAGGGCATTATGCTAAGTGAAGTATCCAGAGAAAGATAAATACCAAATGATCTCCCTTCGATGTGGAATCTGGAAAAAAACTAACTCCTAGATACAGAGAGCAGATTGGTGATTTCAAGAGGCAGGAAGTGGGGAGTGGGTGAAATGGGTGGAGGTGGTCAAAAGGTACTGATATCTGGTTGTGAAATAATAAGTCACGGGGATGCAGTGTATAGTATGGTGACAATAGTTAATAATATTGTATTATATATTTAACAGTCCCAAAAAAGTAGATCTTAAATGTTCTCGCCACAAGAAAAAAATGTGTAACTATGTGTGGTGATGGATGTTAACTAAATTATTGTGGTGACTGTTTTGCAGTATATCAAATATCTAACCATTATGTTGTACACCTGAAACTAATATCATTTATATGTCAATTATATTTTTTTAAAAACTAAGGGAATCTGAAGAAACTATATGGACTTTATTTAAAACAATCTAACAGTTTTGGTTCATTAACTGTGACAAATGGACCATACTAATATGCAACCCCTTTGGAATTCTCTAGGCCAGAATACTGGAGTGGGTAGCTTTTCCCTTCTCCAGGGGATCTTGCCAAACCAGCAACTGAACCCAGGTCTCCTGCAGTGCAGGGGATTCTTTACCAACTGAGCCACAAGGGAAGCCCAAGAATACCGGAGTGAGTAGCCTATCCCTTCTCCAGGGGATCTTCCCAACCCAGCAATGGAACCAGGGTCTTCTGCAGGTTCTTTACCAACTGAGCTATCAGGGAAGCTCAATTTAAGATAATAACAAAAGGGGAAACTAGGTGAGGGGTGAAGGAAAGTTACACAGCTCAAAATAGCCTGGAGTTAAAACTCCCAGCCAGGTCCTCCCCACCATTCTATGCAAAACAAACAACTCTATCGCCCAAAGAAAAAATGGACATTAAGGTTGATTTAAGACCAGCTCCTAGCCAGTCCCAGCCTCTGGCCAATCTCCAGAATTCCTTGCCCCAGACGTTTAAGAGAAAACTAATCCAAACAACCTTAGAGAAGAACAAGCCCCTTAAGACAGTAGATTTCCGCATATATGCCTGTATATACTTACTCTTTTCTTGGGTTAGCACAGGAGCTCACTATTCTGACTACTGCCCCTTCTTACCTCATTAAAGATGATCTGTTCCCGTAAAGTGCCAGTCTCATTCTTTTTCCAAAACTCGCCTTCTCTAACTTACATTTTTTGGTGCCGAAACCTGGGAGGTTGAGGTTCCTTCTCGTTCTCCAAGGCCAGCTCTTCGGAGAGTGGAAGCCTGCCGAGCTCACTTTCCCGCCCAGGCTCTCAAGACCTCCTGTGCCTTTGTGAGCAGTATAAGTCCTGTGTAAGGGCTTTACTGGTTTTCCACGTGCCCCGAGGAATATTGGTCTCTCTCTCTCTCCATCTTTTCTCTACACTTTCTTTTCCATGAGACCTACCAACTCTAGGACAGAAGGTTTTTGCCATTCGACCTCCCCCCATGCACCATGAATTTGCACCTGACCCAGTAGCCCAAGTAAGCTCGGATGGTACTCTAGGGTGCCATAGACTATCGTCCTTTCCAGGTTTCCAGAGAACCCTCTGGCCAAAAGGCCCTCTGGGGAGGTTCTTGGGGGATGCCCCTCCCTCCTTCAGAGTCTCTCTCTCTCTTTGCTCAGTCAAAAGATTAGTGATGATCTTTTCATTCAACCGGAAGATTAGTGATGATCTTTTCATTCAACCGGAGAGTCGCTAGCCATTCACTACAGGGTCGAGCCAATCCGTCCCAAGGGACTCTCCCTTGGCTTGTGTAAAACGAAACCTCAAACCTCTACTCTTGACTGATCTCAAGGTTCATAAACTCGAGTCACTTTACACTCAAATTTGGCATCAATACAGACTGGATAACCAAAACCGCTGGCCTGAGTTCAGGACTTTCAATTTCAGTATTTTATCAGATCTCACTAACTTCCTCAAATGGAATGCCAAAAGGTCAGAGATCCCCTATATTCAAGGCTTCTGGGACCTTAAAGCCATTCTTTTCTCTGCAAGGACTGTTCTACCTTCCAAATCCTTCTCTGCTCTCTCTCTCCTTCCATCACAAAAGAATCCAAAATTAAAGCCCCTAACTGCTGTTGCTGCTAAGTCGCTTCAGTCGTGTCCGACTCTGTGCGACCCCATAGACAGCAGCCCACCAGGCTCCCCCGAACCTGGGGTTCTCCAGGCAAGAACACTGGAGTAGGTTGCCATTTCATTCTCCAATGCTTGAAAGTGAAAAGTGAAAGGGAAGTTGCTCAGTCGTGTCCGACTCTTCAACACCCCATGGACTTCAGCCCACCAGGCTCCTCCAACCATGGGATTTTCCAGGCAAGAGTACTAGAATGGGGTGCCATTGCCTTCTCCTAAAGCCCCTAAAAGGACCCCTAAACCCTCAGCCCCTATTTTGACCTGGCAGATGAGCCTCCTCCCTACTGCCCCAGAGAAGAAACTTCCAGAGATGAGACCCCATACTCTAGCCCTTCCTCCTCTAAAATAGGAAGCGATGACTCTGAAACCCCAAAAAAGATTTCCAACCCCCTCCATTGGCCAAGACCCAAAGCAAACACGTGTTTCCTCTCAGAGAGGTAGCAGGACCAGAGGGACCTACGTGGGTTCAATGCGCCTTTCTCAATTTCTTCAGCCAAACGGAAGAAAATTGGGATCCTTTTCAGAAAATCCTACTAGATACAGAAAAGAATTCCTCTGCCTTACACAAGCATATCATTTAACCTGGAATGATCTTTATTACATCCTAAATGTGGGAGTTGGTGATGGACAGGGAGGTCTGGCATGCTGCGGTTCATGGGGTCGCAAAGAGCCAGACATGACGGAGCGACTGAACTGAACTGAAATGCCACTGTAACCCCTGATGACTGAACTGAACTGAAATGCCACTGTAACCCCTGATGAAAAGGAACGGATATGGCAGGCAGCCCGGACTCATGCTGATCAGCTCCATAACCAAGATAGGACTAATCTGGTGGCTGATGATGCAGTCCCTTTAATTGAGCCACGGTGGACATATCAAGCAGGCGATGCTGGCATCTGGTACCTGCATCATATGATCACCTGCTTATTAGAAGGAATGCTAAAAAGCTCTCACATTCATGTTAACTATGATAAGATTAGGGAAGTGACTCAAGAAAAAGATGAAAATCCTGCCCTTTTTCTTTCACGGCTTACTGAGGCACTCCCAAAATACATGAATCTAGATATTTCCATCCCCCGCTGGACTTCTGTACCTACACATCCAGTTCATAAGCCAGTCAGCCCCCGATATTCNTCAAGAAAAAGATGAAAATCCTGCCCTTTTTCTTTCACGGCTTACTGAGGTACTCCCAAAATACATGAATCTAGATATTTCCACCCCCCGCTGGACTTCTGTACCTACACATCCAGTTCATAAGCCAGTCAGCCCCCGATATTCACCAAAAACTATGCCAGTTAGAGAAGGGCCCCCAAACCCCTCAGCAAGATCTTCTAGCTGCTGTTGCCGCTAAGTTGCTTCAGTTGATCTCCTAGAAGTAGCCTTTAAAGCTTTCAACATTAGGGAGGAAGAAGTGAAAAAAGAAAAAGAAAGGCCAAATATGCTTTATTTGCTGAAGCTATCCAAGAAACAAATTCAACCCCTTTGGCCTATCAACCTCGGCCCACCTGTACAGGACCTAACCCTCCAGGCCCCTGCTTCAGATGTAACCGAACAGGACACTGGGCTAAGTCCTGCCCAGACTCCCAGCCACCCAACGAACCCTGCCCCACCTGCAAACAATGGGGCCACTGGAAAATGGATTGTCCTCAGATACTACCCACCAAATCTCGGGGTCCACCCCAGGCCCAACAACAATGGGCCGGGAACCAGACTCAAGGGAGCCCTAGCACCCCAGACTATGTTTCCTCAGATGAGGTGAGGATATTCCTATTGTGCCTGAATTATTCCAGTGATGAAGCCCAAGCTCCAGACCCCAAGTCCCCCCAATACAGATGGACTCGGAGCTTCAGGTAATTGGCACAGTGGCTGGACACAAAGTCTCATTCCTAATAGACACTGGAGTGGCCTTTTCACTTTTAACCTCTTTTAAGGACCCTCTCCAACCTTCAGAAGTGGCCATCAAAGGGGTCTCAGGCATCTCTTTTTATCCCCAAATAACCCCTCCTCTCCTTTGTTCCTGTGGTAAGCAACACGGCTGCTGCTGCTAAGTGGCTTCAGTCGTGTCCGACTCTGTGCGACCCTAACACATTCTTTTATAGTAGTTCCTCAGTGCCCAATGGCATTGATGGGACGTGATCTTCTGGCTAAGCTACAAACTTCTATAAACCTCCCATTCTTAGATCCCACATCAAATCTTTGTATACAAATGGCACCCGAACCCTTGGCCAGCCCTCACTCCCAAAATCTGCCCCCTGACTTTCCCCTGATAGATCCTCAGGTCTGGGACACTGAAACCCCATTGGTAGCCTGGCACCATTCCCCTATACAGGTTTTTCTTAAAAATTCCTCTCAGGTAATAACCCAAACTCAATATACCCTGGCCATAGAATCCCGACAAGGACTTAAACCAATAACCTCCTGACTGCTCAAAGCCAGCCTTTTGCAGGCTATCTGTTCTCCTCATAACACTCCTATACTGGCAGTCAAAAAGGGACCCCACTCCTGGTGTCTAGTCCAAGATCTTTGCAGGATCAATGAGACTATAATAGCCATACACCCCATGGTCACTAATCCCTATACCGTTTTCTCATCTATTCCTCCTGACACACTCTACTTAACAGTATTAGACCACAAAGATACTTTCTTTACTATACCTCTACACCACTCTTCACAGCCCCTATTTGCCTTCACCTGGACAGACCCAGACACATATCAATCTCAACAATTGACTTGGACCATTTTAACACAAGGGTTTAGAGATAGCCCTCATTTTTTCGGTCAAGCCCTTCAAAGGGACCTACAAACTTTAGACCTAGGCTCTACTACCTTACTCCAATATGTAGATGATTTATTGTTATGCAGTTCCTCTTGCCATAACTACCTAGTCCACACTGACAGTATTAAATGCCCTAGGCAACTGGGCGGAGAAGGCAATGGCACCCTACTCCAGTACTCTTGCCTGGAAAATCCCATGGATGGAAGAGCCTGGTAGGCTGCAGTCCTAAGGGTCGCTAAGGGTTGGACACGACTGAGCAACTTCACTTTCATTTTTCACTTTCATGCATTGGAGAAGGAAATGGCAACCCACTCCAGTGTTCTTGCCTGGAGAATCCCAGGGACGGGGGAGCCTGGTGGGAGGCCGTCTATGGGGTAGCACACAGTCTCGGACACGACTGAAGTGACTTAACAGCAGCAGGCAACTGGGGCTACAGTCTCACTCTCCAAAGCACAAATTGCTTCCACCACTGTCAATTACATGGGATTGCTTCTCACTCCACATCCAAAATAATTCCAGCTCAGTGACTTCGAGCCTTGACACAGACCCCCAGGCTCCAAACCAAGAGGGAACTTCTTTCTCTATTACACCTATTAAACTTCTTCTGAATATGGGCCCCAAATTTTGCCCTCCACACAAAACCTCTCTACCAAGCTACTCGAGGAAACTTAGATGAGCCCTTATTGGCCCCCACCTCTCTCCACACTCCAATACAAACTCTTACCAAACATTTACTACAGGCCTCTTCTCTTTACTTACCTGATTACACCAAGCCTTTTTTCCCTTTTGTACATTATAGACAAGGACATGCCTTAGGGATTCTGTGTCAGAAAAGGAGGGTACATATGGGGGCCTCTATCTTACTTATCCAAACAACTCAATCTTGTCATGCTCAGATGGCCACCTTGTCTCCAGGCCTTAGCTGCAACTACCCTCTTAATACTTGAAGCCCAAAAAATAACCGAAAATGCTCCTCTAAATGTATGCTCACCTCATTCCTTCAAAGATCTACTCTCTCAGTGGATTTTCCTTTCTCTACCCACTGCTCGACTACAGATCCTCCATGCACACCTCCTCGACCCATCCCTTTCTTTTATGCCTTGTAAACCTCTTAATCCTACTAGCTTACTCCCTACACCAGATCCAGAAGCAGAACACCTATCTCATGACTGTGTTCAGACCTTAGATATGACACTTAATCCCTTTGAACATATAACCAATTAGCCCCTTATTGACCCCAAAGTCCCATCCTGGTTCATGGATGGCAGTGCCCAGAAACGAGCCCCATTTGGATCCAGATATGCTATAGTCCAGGGACAGTCCGACAAAGTTATCCCCCACCCCGGCCTCGTCAAGTCAGCCACACTCCCAGCTCACCCATCCTCACAACAGGCTGAACTGATAGCTTCTACACAAGATTTGACCCTAGCCAAAGGCCAAGAGATAAACATTTATACTGACTCCAAGTATGTCTAGAACATATTACATTCTAACATTACAATCTGGAGGGAGAGAGGATTCCTGACTCAGAAGGGCACACCAATTCTCAATGCTTCTTTTACTTCTGAACTCTTCCATGCGACTCAGCTCCCAAAACAAGCTGCTGTAATACATTGCCAGGGAAATCAGCGACATGGTCCTTCTCCTTTTATAACAATATAGCAGATCACAAAGCAAAGCGGCAGACCGCCTCTGTTAGTCCTGTCTTTACTGTGGCCCAAATTGACGAGCCTAACATCCGCACATTACTTTCATACTTACATTCCCTTTTCCACCCCTCTACCAAAGTACTTAAGGCTTTCCTTCAGAACTTTATTGAACTGACTAAGGACAATGTGACTTATTTAAATAGTCTGACCCAAACTTGTCCTATTTGTCAGTGGACAAATACTAATACTAGTATTAGTATTTGCCCCCCCTCCTTTCCCCACCCATCAAATTTGCAGACATCTTCCTGCACAAGACTGGTAGGTAGATTTCACCCACATGCCACCCATAAAAAGGGTTAAATTTCTCCTCGTCTTCGTAGATACATTTTCTGGATGGATCAAAACTTTCCTGACTACTGACAAACGAGCCCCTACTGTGCTCGCCTTATTCTTACTGAAATCCTCCCCAGGTTTGGAATGCCTTCCTCCTTCCAGTCTGACAACAGGCCCAAGTTCACATCCCAAATCACCCAAAATATTGCACGAGCCCTTCAAGTTCCTTGGAGGTTTCACATTCCTTATTATCCTCGGTCTTCTGGTAAGGTTGAGAGAGCCAACCAAGTCCTAAAAGAAACTCTGACCAAATTAACAATCAAACTTCATCAAGACTGGACTAAACTTCTTCCTTTAGCCCTCTTAAAGGTCCAGGCCTTACCAAAGAAATCCTTAAATGTCAGTCCATTCGAGGCCATGTATGGGAGGCCCATAGTACCTTTAGGTCTCTCCCCATCCCAGGACGGTTCCAAACTGCCATCCCACCTTCCTTTTCCTTTACTTGCCCAGATACGAGATGAAACATATGGATAACCTACTTTGGCAACATATGGATGACCTACTCCCTCGACCACACCCCAATCTTCCATAGCCATCCTTTCAAATAGGAGACAAAGTTTGTATGACAACTCAGTCCCACTTAGATCTAACCCCAAAGTGGCAAGATCCCTACACCATAATTCTGCTGACCCCTACCGCTGCAAAATTAAAAGAAATCACCCCTTGGGTACACATCACTCGGCTAAAAAGATTATGTAGCCCAGTGATGAAAATGCTTGTCAGACTAATACTTATCAAGTTTCTCACACAGGCCCTACAACTCTAAAGTTCTCACAGCTTCCACCAGCCCCAAATGATGATGGGTGAGCCTGTCGGTTTCACAGCTGCAATTATTCCTGGAACAACTTCTGGCAGCTATCTGGGTCTTGAGTCCTCAACCATCCATGTTCGAATATGCTGAAGATTATATCTCCACCCTGTGGCTACAGGGAACCTTTTATAACTTTTACCCCTTTGAAATCCAATTCTTTTCCATAGTAATCTATCTTATACTCACTTCCCCAAATGTTGTATACCATTTTTTTCTTTTCCTCTGACCCATGAACTCCTTCAAAATCCTAACCTCAACTATCTATTCCAGACCCTTTACTTAACCCATACCCTTCTCAGTGCTTCCAACCCTCACTTGACCAAAAACTGCTGGATATGTCTATCCGTAACTCTTCTGGGAGATTCAGCCCTCCCCACATCCATCCTCGACTGGACCACAGGTAACATGTTCCTACACCACTCATACCATGGGGAGCCTTTATTTGTCTCATGTCTTAAACATCTTCACACTAGTGACCAAATTTGAAATTCAGACATACTCTTAGAATCTTTACTCACCGAACTTCCCTCCTTCAACAAAAAACCTCCAATAGGAGGCCCTATTGCCCAGAGAGCAACACTGTTAAAACCAGCTCCTTTTTGCATATCCAGAAATTCCCGAAACAGTTCATATGACCAACCCATGGGCACAATCCCTAACTGCATGTGCGACCATACCTCCACGTTACTTTTTGCCACTGGAAAGGCTATATGTAATGTTTCTGGTCCTACAGGACACTCTAACCTTTACAGGATGGTTTCCCTCAGCATATTCCTCCACTTCTCCCATTGTTGGGGCCACCTTAGTGGGGTCTCTGAGCATTCTTGAACGAGCTATCAAAATCCCCTTCTTGACTCCTCTTCACCATCGACGTTAGCTTTGTATATTGACACCTGGCCTGTTTTTCCTGTGTGGGATGTCTACATACCTCTGTCTACCTATTAATTGGACCAGAACCTGCACCCTGGTATACTCCAGTCCAAATGTTTTAATAGCCCCCAATGATCAACCTTTGCCTATGCCTCTCATCTACAAGCGAATAAAATGAGCCATTCATTTCATTCCCCGCTCAGTAGGACTAGGAATAGTGGCTGGAATTGGAACAGGAACCGCCGGCTTAACCACTTCCATCCAAAACTACCAGACACTATCTAAAGACATATCAGACAGCCTCCAGGAAATAGGTCAAGGCCTAATAACTATTCAAAATCAACTCGATTCCTTAGTGGCCATAGTATTACAAAATAGAAGGGGATTAGACCTACTCACTGCAGAGAAAGGAGGTTTGTGCCTTTCTCTAGACGAATCCTGCTGTTTCTAAGCCAAGCAGTCGGGAATTATCCAAGGAGCTGCAAAAAACCTTACAGATCAAGCCTCATGAATCCGCCAGAGATTAAGCAACTTGTGGCAGTCATGGTTGACAGATTGGAACTAGATGCCTTGAGTTTTACCCCTTCTTGGACCATTCATTTTTATCATCCTCCTACTCATCTTTGGGCCTTGTTTGTTTAATCTTTTCCAGGGATTCTTCCAAGACCAAATCTGAGCCATTTCCCAAGACCAAGTCAAGACTGTTCTTTTGCTTGAGACCCTGAAATCAACACTATGGGCCTTAGACTTCCTTCCTTCCAGACCACAAACCCCTGACCCTCATTTATCAGCAAGAAGAAGCCCTGAATATTAACGACGCCCACCTCTCTTTCTCTTTTTATATATATTCCTTAGGGTCTGGAATGAAGGAAAGTTACACGGCTCAAAATAGCCTGGAGTTAAAACTCCCCTCCAGGACCTCCCCACCATTCTATGTAAAACAAACAACTCTCTCACCCAAAGGAAAAAATGGACTTTAAGTTTGAGCATCTGGCCCATCTCCAGAATTCCTTGCCCCAGCCATTCAAGAGATAACTAATCTGAACAACCTTGGAGAAGAACAGTCCCCTTAAGACAGTAGATTTCCACATATATGCCTATATATACTTACTCTTTTCTTGGGTTAATGCAGCAGCTCACTAATCTGACTGCTGCCCCTTCTCACCTCATTAAAAATGATCTGTTCCTGTAAAGTGCCGGTCTCATTCTTTTTCCAAACCTCACCTTCTCTAACTCCCTTATCCTACATGAGGTAAATAGGAACTCTCTGTACTATGTTCACAACTTTTCTATAAATCTAAAACTATTCTAAATTTAAAATTTTTTTTTTTTAAAGACAAAGTCCACTGGGTTGTGATGATCCACCTCTGATTGGGAAGGACTCCCCTCCTGTACTAGAAAAGCATTGGGTTTTTATCTGATTATTTGTTTTCAATTTGACTTCTAATTCTGAGTCTGTGGTCTGCTTTTCCTACATTTCAGTTTCTCCATCTATAAACCTGGAATTATGAGGGATGACAGTACGGATGGACATTTTGGGCAGTGATGAAGAAGCAACCCTGTGTTTGGGTATGTTAACTCATAAAAAGAGTTCTTACCAACATCCCCAAACATCCCCAAACATCTCCAACAGTAACAGGCAAATTGTCCCCCCTAGTCATTATGTGAAAGTCAAAATGGACCTGCCTCTAGATTTCTCCTTCAGGGTGTCTCATTAAATACACTTTTAAAAATTGCCCTAGTCTAGTGGCAACTTCTGAGTCATCAAGACAGTATTGGTATTTTATGACCAGAAACTTTTGTAGAGCCCTGTCAAGGGATCACTAGCTCATCTATGAAGCACAGAACTTTTCATTTTGGATGTTGTCAGAGAAGGTAAATGAAAAGATCCATCAAGTAACAATAAGAAAAAAAATAAAAACAAAAATGTCACACTGGAACTAAGAACTCTCAAAAATAGTCTTTGCTTTTCTAACTTGATACAACTTTACATGTGGATTTATCTTTCATAAAAGAGGAAATGAGCACACAATTAATCAAAGACAGAAATGAAAAGTCACGCTGTCTAGCTTTACTTCATTAGGAAATTGTTGCCAGCATTGTTTACTTTGGTACTGCTAACACATGTTGAAATGAATTTGAATAATAAAGGTAAGATCTTCAGGGGACACACACCTATTTTTATACTGAGGAAGTAAATATAGTAACCAGGCTATTACACTAGGGTATGACAGTGTGTGTGTGATCAATTAAAGAGCAGGTATGACAGGGTCAGAAACCTATACATTAACCTGAGAAATGCACTGGAAAAGTACAGAGAGCTATACACATCCAACCATTTGCTATTGGGTGTTTACAATAAAGTGGCCTGAAATACATGCAAATGTCAGGAGGAACCAACATCTTTTTTCACCTAGAAGTCCAGCTCCCTCACCTCAAGTTTAAGATAACCCTGAAAGGCTATTCCAGCTTTCAGACACCTGGTGGGCTCCTCAGAGGCCTTGTCTAAGACTGCACTGCAACCAGAGGCGAACTGAGAAGCAGGCTCTGACTTACAGTTATCTGACAATTTCCATGCAACCTGACTCTTGTCACAGCCTGACTTCTCTCTTAGCCCCTTTCTGCTTTTTTCCCTTCTTGACTTGGTAATCCCAAGACCCTCCCCAGATCAAACTCCTGCACTCCCATTCTGTCTCAGGGTCTGTTTCTAAAGGAATCCAATGGTTACTCAGGCAGTGGGGGACCCCCAGAAGGGAGAATAAGATCCCACTATGGAGAGGAAAGAGTTCACTGTTCAAATCAGGAAGAGCCCTTATTTGGAATTTATTTTGTGGGTCATGGGAAGACAGTGAAGGGTTTCAAAATAGGTCACTAATTTGATATATATTTTAGGAAGGTTGTTCTGGAAGCAGTTCAGTTCAGTTCAGTCGCTCAGTCATGTCCGACTTTTTGCGACCCCATGAATCGCAGCACGCCAGGCCTCCCTGTCCATCACCAACTCCCGGAGTTCACTCAGACTCAAGTCCATCGAGTCCGTGATGTCATCCAGCCATCTCATCCTCTGTCGTCCCCTTCTCCTCCTGCCCACAATCCCTCCCAGCATCAGAGTCTTTTCCAATGAGTCAACTCTTTGCATAAGGTGGCCAAAGTACTGGAGTTTCATTTTTAGCATCATTCTTTCCAAAGTAATCCCAGGGCTGATCTTCAGAATGGACTGGTTGGATCTCCTTGNACCGGATGCCATGATCTTCGTTTTCTGAATGTTGAGCTTTAAGCCAACTTTTTCACTCTCCTCTTTCATAGAATAAACTGGAGCAGCAAGAAGCTATTGCAATAGTCCAGTTGGACAGTGACAGTGGGAATGAAGAGGAAATTCTATGATACACTGGGAGAATTTGGTGACTAACTGGATATGATATGGGAAAGAGAGAAAGAAGAGTTGAAGATTAAGTTAGGATTACTACTGGTCTGGAAGACTAGTTGGATTAGTTTGTGGCAGAGAACATTAGGAGGAGGATATATTTCTAACATATTGACATTAAGTTATATGCACATGGATCATCAAGGTGGAGCTATTCAGAAGGGACTATATATATTATATATATATATAATCATATTGTATTACTTATAGGCATACCCTGACTATTCAAACCAAGTCTAAATAAATACATGCATTATAGCAAGAAAAAAAACAAATAGATGAAAAATTGAAGTGAAGAGAATTACAAGGAAAGTTAATACACAAAAAACAGACCCTAAACAGCAACCACAGATAGGCCACCAAATCTGCCCTGAGCTTCCTAGTAGCAAAACAGAAAAACACAATCAAGTACATCTTTCATTGAGACCCTAAGTCAAAACAAGGTTGGTAGTTTCAGAGAACCACCCATTCTTGGATACTGAGATCCAATGAAAATACCTTCCAGGGCTGGCCAGTAGCTGGAGTTAAAGAAAGGAAAGCTGAAAAGTGAGATGGGGATGGAAATGTGGGAGTTGAGGAGTGTGGGTGGTGACAATGTTTGTAGACACAAGGAAAGTGTGTAATATGAGAAGGAAAAGGAGCAAATATGGAACCCTGGGAACACTGACACTTAAGAGGAAAGTTGGAGAAACAGGGAAAGAGAAAAAGCAGAGAAAAATTATGAAGCCCAGCCGCGTGAAACGCAGATCTGATGTTTGGGAGCACTTGAAAGTTTGTTTTCTAGTTTCAACTAATATATGAAACATACCAATAATAGCCTACAAATGCTTCCCTGGGGTGGGGGAGACACAGCAATTTCTTATATATCTTTTCACAAACGCAGATGAAGGTCACTGTCAAAACATAACCCCAAACTCAAATGAATATTAGGTTATATCAGTGATGTCATGGTTACTATCATATGACTAAAGTAATGTAATTGGTAGTAGCAGAATGTCTATACAAGACCTTAGTAACAGTTTATATCTTAACTCTAATTTTAAAAGTAAAAAATCATAATTTATGCTCATTTCAGGAATAACTGAGTCTTCAGAAAAGATACACATTTTTGAGGAATAAGTTTCTCCCAACATCCCGTCTTAAGAGTATAAAAGTTCAGTTTTTTAAAATTTCCCTTGCAAATTAATTCCTTTCTATATCCCACTGTAGCAAAAGAATCACTAGGTTTACCTATGGATTAAGATGATAAATGAAACAGGTAATCTCTGCCCTCAAGAAATGTGAGACCCGTCTAAGCTCTAAGAAGGAAGACTTGAGAAAATCAGTTGGAGAGGTCATTGCTGATGCTGCTTTCCTTTAGGGATTTGGGAGGTGAAATACCATGAAATACAAAGAAATAATGTAAATAAAAATGATGGAGTCCCCCTAAGTCAAATAATTTTTGATAAATATTCAACCAATGGAAATGTCATGGGAAAAATACACTGTTCTATATCAGATTTTTTTTAAAGAAATGGTAAATAGGAAGAGGTTGTGCATCTTGTGTGAGAAAGGAATAACAGATGTAAACCAAGCAGCCATATGAAAAGCCCATTGAAGAGAACTGGATGATTAATACACTACAAACAGGTTGAGACAGCATGATTTATCTCCATCTCAGAATGGAAACCTACGATGCAGAAAATGAGGTTAAAATGAAAAATGCAGGAATCCTGGCAAACAACAGAATAAGGGACAATCTATGTGTAAAGTTGAGGCATAAATTAAAATGAGAAGCCAAAATTCTTCTCGTAAAGAATCCACAGATCTATTGACAAGTCTTGGCAAATAAGCTGGACTTGGAGTTCTTCCTTAGAGAACTTGGGATTTTTCTCTAGCCCAAGACAAACCATAGATCTAGAATGAAACCACCCACTGCATTTCTTAGTGGGATGATGATGCTTTACTGGTGACAAAGAAAATTTTACAGAGGGGGCAAGGGCAGGGAATGGAAGCCCACTGAAGATTTTTCTTTGTGGTAGATGCAGAGGAATAATTTAGTGATCCCATGGAAATAATTGCACTTGGATGGTAAGTCACTGCAGATATTAAGACAAATAGAACCCAACTTGCTATGTGACAATATTCTAATAATATTATTAACAATCAGAAGATTATTTACCAGGTACCAGACAGAGTAGTAGGCAGGTATTCTCTCTGTATAGTTAAAGTAACAGGCTTAGAGTGGAATGAAGACAACTGTCAAAGAAGATTAACACATGGCTCAGACCTCCAATGTCCCAAGAAGAGCCCAAACCATCCAGCCATCTAAGAGGGCTAACCATCTGTGAGGCATGGTTGCAAATGTTTTACCCTGTCAGTAGCCTAATATGTATTGGTTATTTCAGATGACAAAACTAAAGCTCCGTAAGTGATATCTCTAAGGTCACACAAAGCTGGAAAAGAGATTTCTGTGCTGGAGCCTTTTTGTACTAGCTCAAAAGGACAGATCTTTAACCTTCCAGGAACTCTGCAGGTGAACAGTAAACATAACCACTATAAAACTGTAAAGCATAGGGAACTATATTCAATATTTTGTAATAACTGATAATAGAAAAGTATCTGAAAAAGAACATATATAAGTGTGTGTGTGTATATATAAATGAATATATATAAACATACGTGTGTGTGTGTGTGTGTATGTATGTAAAATGAATCATTTTGCTGTATATTTGAAACTAACACAACACTGAAGATTAACTACACTTCAATAAAAAAAATTTTACTGGGAAAAAAAGGAAAAGCCCTTTACAGTTCTACAGTGGAAAGCAGTGTTTTCCTAAATTTGGAAGAAAAATATCTCCATATTCCTATTCCCACTTCTCAAGCTCAAGGTCCCAAGCTTTCCCAAATAAGTCATTAAACAGCTACAATGTCATTATGTTAACACTTCACTTGCACAATCTTACTTTTTAAAATCAAGAGCAGCATCAGGGAAATATTTTATTTCTTAAATAAATTCATGGCTTTTAATCTTTCACTTTGGATTTTTTGTAACATAAAATTTTACTGAAGTATATATACCGAAAACACACACATTAAAAGTGGACAGTTCAACTAACTTTCATAATGAGCACACCTAAATAACAATCTTTCAGATAAGAAACTAGACGCGACCAGATCCTTAGAAGTCCTCATGTGTCTTGTCACTAGCTTTCTCTCAAGGGTTAACAATCATCTTGAATTATAACTCAATACATTCATTGTCTGTGTTTGAACGTCATAGAATCATACAAATTTATATATTATTTTACTGAGCTTCTCTCATTCAACACTATATTTATGAAATTCATGTAACCAGCTGCATGGAGTGGTAGTTTGTTCATTCTCATTGCTTTGAAGCATTCCACAACTTGTTTATCTATCCTACCATCGATAGGTATTTGCTGGTTCTATTTCTTTCTTCAACTTTTGATGGGTGAGATGGTGCTATGAACACTCCTGTGTATCTTTTTAGTGAACATATGGAAGTCATTTCAGAATTATTCAGATTTATTGGCTGTATTTTTGAGGACTTTGAATGATACTTAAAAACATCATTTTTCTCTTTTCAGGGTATATTACTCTATTTAAAGTTTGGTTAAGATGTATGGCAAAACCAATACAGTATTGTTAAGTAGAATAAAGTAAAAAAAATAAAATAAAATAAAGTTTGGTTAATAATTGTGATCATTCACTCTATATATTCTGTTAAAATTTTCCCTAACAGTATTCTAGTGATTACATCAAGAAATGACCAGGTCTTAAATCTCCTTGAACATGTTACTTACTATGTGTTATGGGAATTCAACAGTAATCAAATAAGATGCCAATATGGGCTTCTGCTGATTGATGTATGCAGACTAGGTTCACAACCAATGAAAAGTGATGGATAATATTTATTTTAAAAAATCTTCTTAAATCCAATGACAAATTGGCTAGAAAAGACTGTAAGGAATACTCTGGTCAAAAACTAACAGGGAATAGAAAGGATGAACAATAATGTCCTACTGTGTAGCACAGGGCACTATATTCAAAGTCCTGGGATATAGCATAATGGAAAAGAATAAAAAAGACTAGATATTAAAAAATAATATATATAAATGTACGTAAGATGGCTGGATGACATCACTGACTTGATGGACACGAGTCTGGGTGAACTCCGAAGTTGGTGATGGACAGGGGGGCCTGGTGTGCTGTGATTCACGGGGTCACAAAGAGTCGGACACGACGGAGCGACTGAACTGAACTGAACTGATGTATAACTAAGTCACTTTGCTGTACAGCAGAAATTAACACAGCGTTGTAAATCAATTACAATTCAATTAAAAAAAAAAAAAAACTAAATGGTAACAGGCAGGGAAGAGAGAATATTGATTCTGCTTCCATTTTGAGGGCACGCCCTGAACTGGGTGAACAGGATCTTTGATATGCATGCCTTCTGGGACTGGGGTAGAGAAGATATAATCCAGGGTGTGAACAGACTATAGAGCTAGGACCGAAGGCATACAACCTCAATGGAAGAATGAACTAGAATAAACTCTATCTCCCAAGGGATGGCAAAGATAATGTGTGAAAGAAGAAAAAAAAAAAGTTGTAACGAAAAATAATCCCATACTAGTCAATAAAACAAGTCTCAACAAGTTTCAAAGGAATGGTATCAGATAGATCACATAGCTTGTAAACCAATTAACAAAATAATAGCTAGAAATATACCATAGTTGAAAATAAAGAACTACACTTCTAAATAGCCAACTATTCAAAAAAAATTATAACAGTAATTAAGAAATTAGGCAATATTTAGAACTAAACAATAATGAAAATTATACATATCAAAGTTTTTGGTATGCAGCTAAAACAATAAGTAGAGAGATATACAACTCCTGTTGCACCAATTAGGAGTGAAAAAGAGCTACACATTATTGAACAAAGAATTCCAATTTAAGAAATTAGGAAAAGAATAGCAAAATAAATCCAAAGAAATATGGAGATAAGAAGTAACAAAGATAAAAGCAGAAATTAAAAATAAGAAAACACAATAGTGAAAATTAACAAATTTGTTTCTTAGAGATGATTAGTAAAATTGACAGATCTCTAATGACACCAATAAAGAAAAAGAGAAGAGGTATAAACAATCAATATTGGGCTTCCCAGGTGGCGCTAGAGGTAAAGAACCTGCCTGCCAATGCAGGAGATATAAGAGGCATAGGTTCGATCCCAGAGTTGGGAAGATCCCCTAAAGAAGGGCATGGCAACCCATTCCAGTATTCCTGCCCAGAGAATCCCATGGACAGAGGAGGCTGGTGGGCTACAGTCCATAGCGTGGTAAAAGTCAGACACAACTGAAGCAAATTACCATGCGTGTAAAAACAAACAATATTAGAAATGAAAAGGAAATATATCAATAGATAGTGCAGACATTATAAAAAGATATTATGAACAATTTTATGCTAATAAATTTTAAAACAGATGAAAAAGACAAATTCCTAGAAAATTAAAACTTAACAAAAACTGACTCAAGAAGAAATGAAATATCTGAACCCTCCCAAAGAAATTAATTTAATGACTAAAAACACTCCTATGTAGAAGAGAATAATGAGTTCATCTTTAAAGCCTCTAGGTTTTGGGGTAGACTGTTGCATAGCAATAGATAACCACTCATTATCTATATTTGTTATAAGGGCTCTAGGTAAATACTTAATGATACTAAAGAATTATTGTTTTCATTGTCATTTGTTACTAGAAATTTTTTTATTTCCCTTTTGATTTCTTCCATAATCTGTTGGTTGTTTAGGAATGTATTCCCTAATCTCCATGTGTTTGTGTTTCTTACAGTTTTTTTCTTGTAATTTATATCTAGTCTCATAGCATTGTGGTCAGAGAAGATGCTTGATATGATTTCAACTTTCTTAAATTTATTGAGGTTTGATTTGTGACCCAAGATGTGGTCTATCTTGGAGAATGTTCCATGTGCACTTGAGAAGAAGATGTATTCTCCATTTGGATGGAATGTCCTGAAGATATCAATGAGATCCATCTCATCTAATGCTGTCTCTTATACACATCTAATTCATGTAACCAGCTGCATGGAGTGGTAGTTTGTTCATTCTCATTGCTTTGAAGCATTCCACAACTTGTTTATCTATCCTACCATCGATAGGTATTTGCTGGTTCTATTTCTTTCTTCAACTTTTGATGGGTGAGATGGTGCTATGAACACTCCTGTGTATCTTTTTAGTGAACATATGGAAGTCATTTCAGAATTATTCAGATTTATTGGCTGTATTTTTGAGGACTTTGAATGATACTTAAAAACATCATTTTTCTCTTTTCAGGGTATATTACTCTATTTAAAGTTTGGTTAAGATGTATGGCAAAACCAATACAGTATTGTTAAGTAGAATAAAGTAAAAAAAATAAAATAAAATAAAGTTTGGTTAATAATTGTGATCATTCACTCTATATATTCTGTTAAAATTTTCCCTAACAGTATTCTAGTGATTACATCAAGAAATGACCAGGTCTTAAATCTCCTTGAACATGTTACTTACTATGTGTTATGGGAATTCAACAGTAATCAAATAAGATGCCAATATGGGCTTCTGCTGATTGATGTATGCAGACTAGGTTCACAACCAATGAAAAGTGATGGATAATATTTATTTTAAAAAATCTTCTTAAATCCAATGACAAATTGGCTAGAAAAGACTGTAAGGAATACTCTGGTCAAAAACTAACAGGGAATAGAAAGGATGAACAATAATGTCCTACTGTGTAGCACAGGGCACTATATTCAAAGTCCTGGGATATAGCATAATGGAAAAGAATAAAAAAGACTAGATATTAAAAAATAATATATATAAATGTACGTAAGATGGCTGGATGACATCACTGACTTGATGGACACGAGTCTGGGTGAACTCCGAAGTTGGTGATGGACAGGGGGGCCTGGTGTGCTGTGATTCACGGGGTCACAAAGAGTCGGACACGACGGAGCGACTGAACTGAACTGAACTGATGTATAACTAAGTCACTTTGCTGTACAGCAGAAATTAACACAGCGTTGTAAATCAATTACAATTCAATTAAAAAAAAAAAAAAACTAAATGGTAACAGGCAGGGAAGAGAGAATATTGATTCTGCTTCCATTTTGAGGGCACGCCCTGAACTGGGTGAACAGGATCTTTGATATGCATGCCTTCTGGGACTGGGGTAGAGAAGATATAATCCAGGGTGTGAACAGACTATAGAGCTAGGACCGAAGGCATACAACCTCAATGGAAGAATGAACTAGAATAAACTCTATCTCCCAAGGGATGGCAAAGATAATGTGTGAAAGAAGAAAAAAAAAAAGTTGTAACGAAAAATAATCCCATACTAGTCAATAAAACAAGTCTCAACAAGTTTCAAAGGAATGGTATCAGATAGATCACATAGCTTGTAAACCAATTAACAAAATAATAGCTAGAAATATACCATAGTTGAAAATAAAGAACTACACTTCTAAATAGCCAACTATTCAAAAAAAATTATAACAGTAATTAAGAAATTAGGCAATATTTAGAACTAAACAATAATGAAAATTATACATATCAAAGTTTTTGGTATGCAGCTAAAACAATAAGTAGAGAGATATACAACTCCTGTTGCACCAATTAGGAGTGAAAAAGAGCTACACATTATTGAACAAAGAATTCCAATTTAAGAAATTAGGAAAAGAATAGCAAAATAAATCCAAAGAAATATGGAGATAAGAAGTAACAAAGATAAAAGCAGAAATTAAAAATAAGAAAACACAATAGTGAAAATTAACAAATTTGTTTCTTAGAGATGATTAGTAAAATTGACAGATCTCTAATGACACCAATAAAGAAAAAGAGAAGAGGTATAAACAATCAATATTGGGCTTCCCAGGTGGCGCTAGAGGTAAAGAACCTGCCTGCCAATGCAGGAGATATAAGAGGCATAGGTTCGATCCCAGAGTTGGGAAGATCCCCTAAAGAAGGGCATGGCAACCCATTCCAGTATTCCTGCCCAGAGAATCCCATGGACAGAGGAGGCTGGTGGGCTACAGTCCATAGCGTGGTAAAAGTCAGACACAACTGAAGCAAATTACCATGCGTGTAAAAACAAACAATATTAGAAATGAAAAGGAAATATATCAATAGATAGTGCAGACATTATAAAAAGATATTATGAACAATTTTATGCTAATAAATTTTAAAACAGATGAAAAAGACAAATTCCTAGAAAATTAAAACTTAACAAAAACTGACTCAAGAAGAAATGAAATATCTGAACCCTCCCAAAGAAATTAATTTAATGACTAAAAACACTCCTATGTAGAAGAGAATAATGAGTTCATCTTTAAAGCCTCTAGGTTTTGGGGTAGACTGTTGCATAGCAATAGATAACCACTCATTATCTATATTTGTTATAAGGGCTCTAGGTAAATACTTAATGATACTAAAGAATTATTGTTTTCATTGTCATTTGTTACTAGAAATTTTTTTATTTCCCTTTTGATTTCTTCCATAATCTGTTGGTTGTTTAGGAATGTATTCCCTAATCTCCATGTGTTTGTGTTTCTTACAGTTTTTTTCTTGTAATTTATATCTAGTCTCATAGCATTGTGGTCAGAGAAGATGCTTGATATGATTTCAACTTTCTTAAATTTATTGAGGTTTGATTTGTGACCCAAGNAGGTCTTCATAGAACTGTTCAGCTTTTTCAGCATTACTGGTCCGGGGATAGATTTGGATTACTGTGATATTGAATGGTTTGTCTTGGAATCAACAGAGATCATTCAGTCATTTTTGAGATTGTATCCAAATACCACTGCATTTTGTACTCTTTTGTTGACCATGATGGCTACTCCTTTTCTTCTAAGGAATTTCTGCCCACAGTATGGATATAATAGTCATGTAAGTTAAATTCACCTGTTCCAGTCCATTTTACTTCTCTGATTCCTAAAATGTTGATGTTCACTCTTGCCATCTCCTGTTTGACCACTTCCAATTTGCCTTGATTCATGTACCTAACATTCCATGAGTAATAGTGGTTAATAATACATGGTTGGGGTTCAGGGGTTAAAGCATCTGCCTCCAATGCAGGAGACCTGGGTTCTATCCCTGGGTTGGGAAGATCCCCTAGAAAAGGAAATGGCAACCCACTCCAGTATTCTTGCTTGGAGAATCCCATGGACAGAGGAGCCTGGTAGGCCACAGTCCAGGAGGTCACAAAGAGTCAGACATGATTGAGTGACTTCACTTCACTTCAATAATACCGTACTCCATTTCTGAAAGTTGTTAAGAGAGTAGATTTAACTCATTACTTGGGAAGATCCCCTGGAGAAGGGAAAGGCTACCCACTCCAGTATTCTAGCCTAGAGAATTTCATGGACAGTCCATGAGGTCGCAAACAGTCAGACACAACTGAGTGACTTTCACTTTTCATTACAAGAAAACAAAATTTTGTAACCCTGTATGGTGACAGATGTTAACTAGCCTTAGGGTGATCATTTCACAATGCATACAGATATTAAAACCTGAAATTAATATAATGTTGTGTGTCAATTACAACTCAATACAAAGAATAAAAAATAAAAATAAAATGGACACATTCAGAGTTTCACTTCTGGTATCTAATCTCCCTTAGGAAGTTCATTACACATGTGCTGACAGAATCATGCTTTTTGCATTTGCTTACATCAGAACCTCAGAAACAATCTAAATCGTTAAACAGATGAATACATTGTGATATACTAATAATAGGATGATAGCATGCAGTACTTTAAGAGTAATTATATATATTTCATATGTTTAGCCATATATAAAAATATATAAATGAATATATATGAAATATATATGAAAAAAGAAATGAGCTCCAAGCTATTTTCTGGTCTGAAGAAGATAGCTGATGAAAGAAATTTGATGTCACATAGTATATTGAATACATTAGTAAATGACATATTAATGTATTACTCATATAATAAAAGTTTATCTTAATTTAAAAAAGGAAAACAAGAACATCTTTTCATGTGCCTGTTGGCGGCCATGTGCATTTCCTATTTGGAAAAATGTCTATTCAGTTCATCTGCTCCATTTGTTAATCAGGTTGTTTTTTTTGATGTTGAGATGTGTGAATTGTTTACATATGTTGGATATTAACTCATTATCCATCATATCATTTGCAAATATTTTCTCCCATTCAGTAGGTTGTCTTTTCATTTTCTCGATGGTCTACTCTGCTGTGTAAAAGCTGTTAAGTAGTTGTCAGAGAAATGCAAATCAAAACCACAATGAGGGACTTTCTTGGTAGTCCAGTGGCTAAGATTCTATGCTCCTGATACAGGGTGCCCAAGTTTGAGCCCTGGTCAGAGAATTAGCTCTCACATGCCACAACTAAGAGTTTGCATGCCACAGCTAAAGATCAAAGATCCTACATTCCCTAACTAAGACCTGGTGCAGCCAAATACATATTTTTTTAAAAACTACAATGGGATATTACCTCACACTTGTGAGAACTGCTATTGTCAGAAAGAACACAACAAATGCTGGCAAGGATGTAGAGAAAAGGGAACCTTCCTACACTGTTTGTGGGAATGTAAATTGGCGCAGCCACTATGCAAGATAATATAGAGATTTCTCAAAAAACTAAAAATATAACTATCACGAAGGTGAAGGTGAAGTTGCTCAGTCATGTCTGACTCTTTGCGGCCCAGTAGATTGAAGCCTACCAGGCTTCTCTGTCCATGGGATTCTCCAGGCAAGAATACTGGAGTGGGTTACCATTTCCTTATGATCTAGCAATTCCACTCCTGGGTATTTATCTGAAAAACAAAAACACTAATTCAAAAAGATACATGCACCCTAATGCTCACAGCAGCATTAATTATAATAAAAGATATGGAAGCAACCCATGTCCATCAACAGATGAATGGGTAAAGAAGACATGGTATATATAGATATACAATAGAATACTAGTTAGTCATTAAAAAAAAAATATATTGCCATTTGCAGCAACTAAGTCCTATGGATGGACTTAGACAGCTTATACTAAGTGAAATAAGTCAGACAGAGAAAGACAAATATTGTATGATATTACTAAATGTAGAATCTAAAAAAATAAAGCAAATTAGTGAATATAACAAAATATATAAGCAGACTCACAGATATAGAGCACAAACCAGTGGTTACCAGTGGGGAGAGAGGCAACATAGGGGGTTAGGGAATTAAGAGGTACAAACAGTTAGGTATAAAATAAGAACACAAGGACATATTGTACAACACAGGGAACATAGCCAATATTTTACAATAACTATGAATGGAGTGTAATCTTTAAAATTGTTAATCATTATATTGTACACTTGTAATTCATACAATGTTGTACAGCAACTATAAATAAATAAAAATGGGGGAAATAGAGAAACAGAGTTATGGAGAACTATACAGAGATTAAAAAATGAAAGAAGCATAGAAGAAAGAAAGAAGAAAACAGGGAAGAAACAGAGGGAGGGAGGGAAGGAAGGAGGAAGGAAGGGGTTGGAGAGTAAGCCCACCTAAATTCATATATGGAAGTTGGTCTAATTAGCAAGCAAGTACACGCAATTAAATGAAACCTGGTTTAGAACTTAACTGTTTCCAGCTCTTTACATAAGTATTCNGGAGGGAGGGAAGGAAGGAGGAAGGAAGGGGTTGGAGAGTAAGCCCACCTAAATTCATATATGGAAGTTAGTCTAATTAGCAAGCAAGTACACGCAATTAAATGAAACCTGGTTTAGAACTTAACTGTTTCCAGCTCTTTACATAAGTATTCTTCACACTGCAGTTCCAACTTCAGTTGTGCAAGCTGAGTTGACTGTATTTGTCCTGCCCTAGAGAAGGCAATGGCATCCTACTCCAGTACTCTTGCCTGGAAAATCCCGTGGATGGAGGANCTCTTTACATAAGTATTCTTCACACTGCAGTTCCAACTTCAGTTGTGCAAGCTGAGTTGACTGTATTTGTCCTGCCCTAGAGAAGGCAATGGCATCCTACTCCAGTACTCTTGCCTGGAAAATCCCGTGGATGGAGGAGCCTGATAGGCTGCAGCCCATGGGGTCGCTAAGAGTCAGACATGATGGAGTGACTTCACTTTCACTTTCACTTTTCACTTTCATGCATTGGAGAAGGAAATGGCAACCCACTCCAGTGTTCTTGCCTGGAGAATCCCAGTGACGGCGGAGCCTGGTGGGCTGCCGTCTATGGGGTCGCACAGAGTCGGACAAGACTGAAGCGACTTAGCAGCAGCAGCAGCAGAGGTTTAGTAGAGACTAACAAGACTGTGGACCTTAGACACACAATCTTTGAAGCAGAAATGCAGGTGGAAGTCCTAGAGAGCCCTAGACCTAATGGCTGATGCATGGGGCACCACTTCTTTTCCTTTCCCTTGAATTGCTTTACAATACTGTGTTGCCTTCTGCTGTACAACAACATGAGCCAGTCATGGCATGCGCGCTCTCTCTCTCTCTCTCTCTCTATATATATATATATATATCCCCTCCCTCTTAAGCGTCCCTCCCATCTCCTACCTCATCCCACCCCTCTAGG
>SJYV01038155.1:360862-397044 GCA_006410875.1 Neotragus pygmaeus
ATATATCCCCTCCCTCTTAAGCCTCCCTCCCACTCCCTCATCCCACCTCTCTAGGCCATCACAGAGTGCCAGGCTAGGCTCCCTGTGTTATATCAGCTTCCCACCAGCTATCTATTTTATACACGGTAGTGTATATATGTCAATGCTGCTTTCTCAATTCATCTCATCCTCTCCTTTCCCTGCTGTGTCCTCAAGTCTGTTCTCAATGTCTGCATCTCCATTCCCTCCCTGCAGACAGGTTCATCAGTACCATTTTTCTAGATTCCATGTAGTTGCATTAATATATGATATTTGTTTCTCTCTGACTTACTTCACTCTGTGTAATAGGCTCTAGGTTAAATTACCTTAATACAACTGACTCAAATCCATTCCTTTTTATGGCTGAGTAATATTCCATTGTATATATGTGTAGATACACATGTATACATTTCCCGGGTGGCACTAGCAGTAAAGAACCTGCCTCCCAATACGGGAGATGCAAGAGACACAGGTTCAATCTCTGAGTGGGGAAGATCTCCTGGAGTAGGAAATGGCTCCCCACTCCAGTATTCTTGCTGGGAAAATCCCATGGACAGAAGAGCCTGGTGGGCTACAGTCCACAGGGTTGCAAAGAGTTGGACACGACTGAGCAACTGCGCCCCGCAACTTCTTTATCCATTCATCTGTTGATGGACATCTACATTGCTTCCATGTCCTGGCTATTGTAAACAGCGCTGCAGTGAAGATGTGTCTTTTTGAATTGTGGTTTTCTCAAGTGTATGTTGAGTAGTGGGATTTTGGGGTCATATGGTAGTTTATATTCCTAGTTATTTAAGGAATCTCCATAATGGCTGTATCAATTTACATTCCCACCACAGTACAAGACAGTTCCCTTTTCTCCACATCCTCTCCAGCAATAAAAAAGCATCTTTATTGTTTGTAGATTTTTTGATAATTAGCCATTCTGACTGGTGTGATATGATACCTCACTGAAGTTCATTAGAATTTTTGTCTCATGACTTTGCAATGAAAATCAAGGTAGAGACATATATGTGATGGAATAAGAAAGAAAAAAATTAGAATACAACAGGACAGCAATATTTAACACAAGTTTATCAAAGAAGAAACTACATTCTATTACTAATATGTTAAATAACTGAACCACACAAACAAGCTATATTAGTTACTAAAAACTTAATGACTTGAAATAACTCACAATTATTATCTCACATTTTTGGTGGGTCAGGAGTCCAGCCAAGGCTTACCTGGGTTCTCTGCTTAGAGTTTTGAGTTTTACAAACTCAAAATTAAGGTGTGCCCTGGTCTGCATTCTCATCAGGAGGATTGAGTGGGGAAGAACATTTCCAAGGTCACTTAGATGTCTGACAGAATTCATTCCCCTGTGCTGGTAGTACACCAGGGCACTGGCTTCTTTCTGGCTGGAGGCTGCTCCTAGAGGTCACCTACAATTCCTTGACTACAGGACTTTCCCAGCATGGCTATTTACTTCATCAAGCCAGATCAGATAGTCTCTAGAGAGAGTTGGCTAGCAAGACCAAGTCTTGTGTAATGTGATGTAGTCACAAGAGTGACATCCACCACCTGTGCTATATTTATTGTTTTACAAGCAAGTCACAGGTCCCAGACACACTCAAGGGGAGGGGGGTGGTCCCAAAAGGTGTGAACGCCAGGAGTCAGCCACCTTACAATCTATTGAACAATCATATCTTTTGCTGCTTTGGAATTTTTAAGTTAAAAATGACCATGAATATAATCCTTAAAAAATGTAACATGTAATACTAAATAAGAAGTAAAATCTAAACCCAAAATATGATAGGGACAGAGGAAACAGACAAAGTAGGTGATTAAATAGTTAACCACACTAGAGGATTGTAAGTAGAAATAAATATGGGCGCCCCCTGTAGTAATGAATACTCAAGGAAGCCGGATGACTTAACCACAAAACCAAGCTGGCTTGCTTAGCAACAAAACCATGGAAAAGAAGCACGAGACATAGCAAGAAAACAATGGTGGCATGAGGCCCACATCCTGCCCAGTGAGCTCAGCAAGTAGATGATCCATAGAACATGCTTCTGCACATATAAGAACAACAATTTATGGAAAGGTGACATTTCAAAGTGAAAGATGCCCACTGTACCAAGACTTGAAATAATTTTTCCATTACTGCCATGACAGTCCTAGCTTGACCATATATGGACAAAAAGACTTCCTTGCCTAACCTGGGGGAGGAGCTGATGATACAAGCATGACACCTACGTAAGAACAAGGGAGAAGGCTGTCTTTCCCCCTACCTATTTCTCCTATTTTACAAAACTGTAGCCCACTACGTTCTCAGTGTGGCACCCTCTCACCTGCCCACTGAGAAGCCTCACAAGCATCCTATCACCTCTTATCTATCACTTTGCCTGTTGATGAATTCTTTTTGTGCTGAGACATAAAGGACTGCAGCTCCTTGGAACCTCCTGAAATGCCACTTAGCAATTTCAAATACATTCGATGTCAAACCTCACGACCTTCTTACTTTCCCAGCCATATCCAATTTAAACTGGATTTCCAACATTTCTGAGTAAATTCTTAGAATGAAGCATAAGAGCAAAGGCCTGGAACACGTATGGTCTCTAGCTTCATATAGGGTATAGGAATATGGGTACTCTTTGCTCCTCAGTCCTAGTATCCATTAAAAGAGGTTAATTTTTACCATTTATATTACTTTAATGGCTATTCTAGGGACCAATGGAGAAGGCAATGGCACCCCACTCCAGTACTCTTGCCTGGAAAATCCCATGGATGGAGGAGCCTGGTGGGCTGCAGTCCATGGGGTGGCTGAGAGTCGGTCAAGACTGAGCGACTTCACTTTCACTTTCACTTTCACTTTCATGCATTGGAGAAGGAAATGGCAATCCACTCCAGTGTTCTTGTCTGGAGAATCCCAGAGATGGGGTAGCCTGGTGGGCTGCTGTCTATGGGGTCGCACGGAGTCTGATATGATTGAGGTGACTTAGCAGCAGCAGCAGCTAGGGACCAAAAGAGCCACTGATTACTCAGTAAATGTTCCTGGAATCACTGTAACCAGACAGTTACAGAACATGAGTGAGGGTGCTGAGAGAAGGGAGGAGATGCAAATCCTCAAGTAAGTTGTGTTTCACGTTTCCTCACCAACCACCAAAGTTTGATCACCAAAACCAAAGAAAACTTCACTAACTTCATGGGAGGGGAAAACTGCATTTGATTTCTGCCTTAAGTTGTACGCATTAGGGCTCATTACTAACTTGAACTTCTTTGGGGGGATCATCTGTAATTTTTTTTTATCTTCTATGGTTGCCCATGCTTTTCATCCATTTGCCTTGGAGACATTCATTGATTTGAATCAAGATATTAACCGTTCTCTGCCCTCTCTACCCAAATATTCCCATCCCCATTCCAGTCACTGATCTCATTTTGTTTAGAGTGGGGGTGGGGTAGAGAGAGGGCAGAAGTACACTCGCTTCCCATCCAAGGAGTGAACCCGTGGTCCTCTGCCTGGCATATAGCGAACACGAGGTTTGTTTTACAACTGTAAGCTGCGTTCACTTGAGACCCATCTTTGCAAACTTTGTTCCGTCGCTCAGTCGCTAGGTTGATCAGCAGTCCGACGACTTCCTGGAGGCTGGGGCTACCCGGGCCCCGCGCCGTTCCTGCCGCCGCCACCCCGCCCTCCCCGCGGTCCCCGGGGCGCGCGCCCGTGCCCGGCCCCCGCCTGCGCCACGGCGCCGCTCCGGAACGGGGCTGCGGTCACTGAGCGCCTGGGCGCAGGGCGGGCAGCGGCGCCGGGTGGCCAGGAGCGCGTGAGCCGGGCACCAGAGACTTCGCGCCGGTCGGGGGGGCCCGATGCACTCGGCTGGGAAACTTCTGCGGGCGCCAGGCCGGAGCTCTGCGTGAGGCCGGCAAAGGCCAGGTAAGGAGGGAGCCGGGGCGCCTCGGCCGCCACCCTTCCGCAACAGTCTGCACCCCCACACCTTGCGGCACTGGGGCCGCTTGCCGGGTGCGGTTGTCTGTCCTGGCGCTGCTCCTGGGAGGGGATCGCGACCTGCAGACCCCCTAGCAGCGCCCAAGCTTCGCTGCCTGTGCCCCTGCTGCGCGGCGCTGCCACCTGCCTCCCGCTCGGCCCCGCTCGGGCCAGCGGCGAGTCCGGGGGTCCGCGCGCGTGCCGCTGGAGGCTGGCCCGCTGGGGTCGGCGCACCGGCCCTAGGCGCTCGGGTCCTCCGCCCACAGAGGTGAATCTTCTTCTCACATCTGCTGTTGGACCCACTCTTGCCCCGGGCAGCACCTTGGAGACCCCCAAAAGGTCGGATTTTAGAGGAAGAAAAGCTGCTTCAGGGGGCCCTGACAGCCCTCGGTTGGCCTTGGGGAAGTCGGGCAGAGGCGAGAAGCTTCCCTGGGCAAAAGGTCTGAGTAGGGCAGGGTTTTCCCTTTGAGTTCAGGACCCAGAAAGCGGCCTCATCCAAGGTCACGCTGACCTGTTTACTCTATTTGGGGAATCCCCCTGGGCAAGGCGAGGGGAAGAAAAGAAAGAGAAAGACATTTGAAAATCATTAAACTACCTCCTCACCAAGGTCAGTTACAGAGATATGTAGTTTGAGGGTCTGTAATTTAAGAAAAGATTATAGGCACCGAATCAAATACAGTAATATGGCTATGGCACACACACAAAAAATTTTTTAGTCAGGAGACATTTTGCAAAAAGTGAAAAAGTTCTATATGTAAATAAGTGGGAAAGCTGAATTAGAAACCCACTTTTGAACATAAACTAATTTGATTTACTGAACTTCTAGAATGTGACAACCTTCCTTCCTGACTTTTTACTCCAATTCTTGTGGTTAGGTATTTTCAGTTTGCAAGCTTGCACGTTGCAGTTGAGTTTTATGGCAGCCTTAAAAAATTTACTGCTGTCTCTCTGTTCATGCTAAAGTTTAGTGGCTATTTTCTTTTCCGTTATTTTTAATACCAGGGACTGTTGCACAAACAACTCCCTGGTGTGACAATACAGGAACTTGGCACTGTTCTTGGTGGCAACTGAAAACCAAACAAGAACTACCTGAAACAAAATATAAGCAAAATAAATATTGGATCTCTTTCCACATTTGCCAAATAAAGAGGTCTGTCCCACATGTGGGATCATGATCCCACATGATCTTTAAGGTTCTTTGCTTCTCTGGGAGACTGGGTTTGTCTTTTGAAGAGTTTGGGATACAAATATTAAGTGAAATCTAGAATAAGATGTTATCTGTTCTGCTAAAATTTTATACATATAAGCTGGGAGACATTTGATAATTGAGTTTTTTTAATCTCATCAGTTTCTCAAAATAGCTGAATCATTGTGCATCCTGGGCTTCTAAATGATGAGTCTATGCTATTAAATAAATATGTGTCAGGGGAAACCCAAATCCCATGCTTCTTATCACAAGACTAACTAATAGGGTTCATACACTGGAGCATTCATCTCTGCTTTCTGAACAGTCCCCAGGAAAGATCAAGAATAGTTATGAAGCATTTGCTGCAGCATAAGAGTATAACAACACGTAAGTGACATGACAGGCAAGAAGTTTCAAAACTGGTTTGGAAAATGTCTGTGATTTATTTGCAAGCTGGCAAACTGCAATTGAAATTGATTTCTGTAACTATGGGTGTTGGTCAGCTGGGATTATTAGCTATAGAGAACAAGTAAGAATTTACAAAAGTGTATTGAATCATTAATGAGATTTTTTTTTTAAAGGAAAAAAATTCCTGTCTTTTATCTAAGTAGTTAGAGGAAAATATCTTAAAGTGAAAGCTACAACAGATTATTTTATAAATTAAATAATAACAAAAAGTTGCTGACTTAAAACTTCCATAACAACGCTGGACCCTCCTCCAGCCCAGAGAATTGAGAGATCAATTCACACAGCTACAAAGTGAGACCTTCTCATTTTGTATTTTTCAACAGAATAACCTCTAGTGACTCACACATACTGAAATTGGTGGGGAAGGAGGGGTTTACGGTCTAGAAAGAAGAGCAAGCAGCTGGGCCTGTGGAAGAACTTTCATCTTTCCAAGCCTCATTTTCCACTCTGAAGAATGCTAATGATACTATTTGGGTGGCAGAGTTGTTGGGACTCTTCAGTGGGTCAGTGTAGACAAGACCCAGTACACAGCACATAGTGAGACCATAGCTAATCTCAGTTCTCCCTGTCTTCCTTAGTGGGTGGTTGTTTATTGACTGAACAAATTGTAGGATGAACAGTAGGTTACAGTTTTCTGCTTTTGATTTCAAAAATTCCATGTGGCAAAACCTTGATGAGTGCTGAATCTAGGTAATGGGCACATAGGGGGGTTATCATACATTATCTTCTCTATTTTGGAATATGTTTAAAATTATTCATCAGAAAAAAATTAAGCATAAAGCTGAAAAACTCATAAGATACATTTCTAGTCTAGCCTAACATTTTTAATTGGAATTTTAAAAATTATTCTATATGGACAGGAAGAAATGCAATTTTATAGAGGGAGTTGATGGGTGAGGAATGGCACTAGAGGGTAGTCCATGGTGATCTTTAATTTTTTGTGGAATCTTTTTTTATTTTAAAAAGATCCAAAAATATGACAGTGTTGATATTTGATAATTTTGGTTGTTGGGTTCATGGGTATTTCTTCTCTTTGTATTTAAAATTTTTCAAATTAACATAAAATCACCTTTTAGTTTTATAAGATTATTATAAAGGAAGCAAACAATATAGGTATATGCAAAGAAAAAAGTAGTGTCCTGCCATCCAGGAATAACCTTTCTTAGCACTAAGTGAAAAATCACTCCATATGCCCTTGCATTTATATAAATAGAAGAATATAGGCATATTAATATGTAATATGCTACTCCTGTGACACATACAACATTTTAGGGTTTGTTTGTTGCTTTTGGTCTTGAATTTCTAAGAAACAACTTGCTTGCATTTTGATTTTTAAGACTTTAGTTTGTCTTTTAAAATACAGCATTTATTTAAAAATTCAGTATGCAACAACTGACTTTAAATGAGCTTTAAGTAGCTTATTTGCATATAAAATATATTTTTAGATTATCTTAGATCTCATAATTTGAAACTGGACTTAAATGGTGTCAATATTTGAATTTCACTAAAATGCAAGCTCCATGAGGGCAGGGATTTGTTGAATTCTTACATACGTTAATTATTAATGTGTTCTTGGCTATTTGAAAGTTGATGATACAGTCAATTATGCTATAATGCTTATTTTGAAAACCAGCATCATTCCAATGCAACTGAAATGTAAGTAACAATTCAAGCATGATGCAAATTTTGTACTAACTTATTCAATGA
Organism: Neotragus pygmaeus; assembly: GCA_006410875.1. Lineage (NCBI taxonomy): Eukaryota > Metazoa > Chordata > Mammalia > Artiodactyla > Bovidae > Neotragus > Neotragus pygmaeus. The sequence goes on from SJYV01038155.1 coordinate 368,209, forward strand.
TTTACTCAGTTAGAAACACCAGGTGAACACATTAAACTGCAACCAGCTAATCAAGCCCTATAGGAATATAACACAAAATATAACACAAACAGACCTCAAACATTACCAGCTACATTGGTTCACTGAGTGATATCCGGCAAGATTGTGTTTTGTTATTCTTTTGCAATTATGCATTTTTCTATAGAAAAACACTCCTTTAATATCTCAAGAATACTTAAGCATTTTGATTCAAAAATGTCAAATAGTGCATGCAAAAGGACAGCTTAAACACTGAAGAGAAGCTTGAGATAATCAAATATTTTGAAAGAATCAAGAGAATATGCAGTATTTCCTGAGCAGCAGGAATGAGGGAATAATCCACACTGAAGATCATGACAGGAAGTACACAAAAATAAAAGCAATGTCTATGTCTGGAATAAGCTCAAGTACTTCAAAGTCAATAACAATGAGGCTGAAAGAAATTTTAAAAGGTGGAAAGACTGTTGGCTATCTGGATGGAGAACCAATGAACAATTTTTCTCACAAAGAGAAAGCTCCTGTCTCTATAAAACATTCAAAAGGAAATGGAATTCCTTGCAGAAATGCTCCTATTAGCACCAGGAGTGGCTGGTTTGGTGCTTTCAAACATTGCTGACCCTGGTGTGTGATCTACCTGCTCATTAAGCTCAAAAAAATGACAAAGGAAAGATTACAGCCAATCAGCTAGCACACATGAACTTATTAGGTGTGTTTGCCAGGAAGGAACATGAAGTAAACATAGGAAAAGTGAGTTCATTTGCTGTATGCAGGACACTTGGAGAACTAAGTGAAGGTGTCTTCCTTGGATTCATAACAAGGAGAGACTGTTTCATGCATCTGTGATTCCAGCTTCTCTTGCATCTTTCATCAGGAATCTCTGGTGAACTTACTGCATGACATGATTGCAGCTGACTGAAAGTGAATGGCTTCCTACTTGTGCCTTTAGCCATTTCCAGAACATGGAGAATTTAGAAGAACTTGAAGCAGAGTATGGGGATTGTTTGTTTAAAGCAGATAAATGATAAGCTTATGAAGGAGAGGTTTACAGCTGTTTCTTCACATTAAGAATTATAGGGCACTAAGTGACTCAACCTCCTGTCCCTTCTGTTGCTCCAAAAATTGTAATTGCTTTTCTTTCTTTCAGTTTTACTGAAATATAGTTGACATACAGCACTGTATGGCTTTAAGATGTGCTGCATAATAGTCTAACTTCCATCATAAAATGATTATTACCACATTAACTTTAGTAAAAGTCTATCATCCCATATGGATACAAAATTAGAGAAACAGAAAAAATACTTTTTCCTTGTGATAAGAGCACTTAGGATTTTTCTTAGAAACTTTCACATATATAACATACAGCAGTGTTAACTATATTTATCATGTTGTACATTATATCCTTAGTACTTATTTACCTTATAACCGGGAGTTTCTGCCTTTTGACCACCTTCCCCCAACTCCTGCCTCTGATAACCACAAATTTGACTTTTTTTTCTATGAGTTTTTTTTTTATTTTTGAAATGTAAGTGATCTATGACACTATGTTAGTTCCTGGTGCACAACATAGTGAGTTGATATTTCTATATATCTCAAAATGACGACCATGGTAAGCCTGGTTACCATCTGTCAACATACAAAGATTAATATTATATAATTGTCTTTGTATGGAAACACAAAAGACCCCTGATAACCAAAGCAATCTTGAGAAAGAAAAACAAAGCTGGAGGAATCAACCTTCCTGATTTCAGTCTATACTTTGGAAGTATAGACTGAAACACAGTAAAACTTCTTTGGAAGGAATGATGCTAAAGCTGAAACTCCAGTACTTTGGCCACCTCATGCGAAGAGTTGACTCATTGGAAAAGACCCTGATTCTGGGAGGGACTGGGTGCAGGAGGAGAAGGGGATGATAGAGGATGAGATGGCTGGATGGCATCACCAACTCGATGAACGTGAGTTTAAGTGAACTCCGGGAGTTGGTGATGGACAGGGAGGCCTGGCGTGCTGCGATTCATGGGGTCGCAAAGAGTTGGACACGACTGCTGAACTGAACTGAACTGAACAGTAATCAAGACAATATGGTACTGGCACAAAAACAAAAGTATATATCAACAGAACAAGATAGAAAGCACAGATATAACCTCATGTACCTGTGGGCATCTTATCTTTGACAAAGGAGGCAAAAATACACAATAAAGAAAAGACAGCCTCTTCAATAAGTGGTGCTGGGAAAACTGGACAGCTGCATGTAAAAGAATAAAATTAGAACACTTCCTAACACCATATACAAAAATAAATTTAAAATGGATTAAAGACCTAAATGTAAGGTCAGAAACTATAAAGCTCTTAGAGGGATACATAGGCAGAACACTCTTTGGCACAGATCTTCTTTGACCCACTTCCTAAAGTAATGAAAATAAAAACAAAGATAAACAAATGGGACCTACTTAAAAGTTTTTGCACAGCAAAGGAAACTATAAACAACACAAAAAGACAGCCCTCAGAATGGGAGAAAACAATAGCAAATGAAATAACAGACAAAGGATTAATCTCCAAAATATACAGCCAGCTCATGCAGCTCAATATCAGAAAAACAAATAACCCAATAAAAAATTGGCAGAAGATCTAAACAGATATTTCTCCAAAGAAGACATACAGATGGCCAACAAACACATGAAAAGACGCTCCACATCACTCATTATTAGACAAACGCAAATCAAAACTACAGTGAGGTATATCACCTCACACCAGTCAGAAGTGCCATCATAAAAAAATTTATAAGCAATAAATAGGGTGGGAAGGAAAGGGAACCCTCTTGCACTTTTGGTGGGAATGTATTAATAAGTTGTTAATACAGCCACTAGGGATATTCCTTAAAAGAAAACCAGGAATAAAACTACCATATGACTCAGCAATCCAACTACTGGGCATATACCCTGAGAAAACCATAATTTGAAAAGACACATGTATCCCAGTGTTCACTGCAGCACTATTTACAAAGCCAGGACATGGAAGCAACCTAGATGTCCATCAACAGATGGATGGATAAAGAAGTTAATGGTACATATATACAATGGAATATTTCTTAGCCATAAAAAGAAATGCATTTGAGTCAGTTCTTATGAGGTGGACAAACCTAAAGCCTAGAAGTCAGTCAGAAAGAGAAAGACCAATACCCTATAGTAGCGCATATATAAGGAACCTAGATAAATGGTGCTGATGGACTTATTTGCAGGCCAGGAATAGAGACGCAAACATAGAGAACAGACTTGCTGGACATAGTGGGGGAAGAAGGAGGGGGGATGAATTTAGAGAGTAATACTGACATATATACACTACCATGTATAAAACAGATAGCTAGTGAGAAGCTGCTATGTAGCCCAGGGAGCTCAGCTCAGTGTTCTCTGATGACCTAGAGGGGTGGGATGGAGGAGTTAGGAGGGAGACTCAGGAGGGGGGTGATATATGTATACTTATGGCTAATTCACATTGTTGGACAGCAGAACACAACATTATAAAGCAATTATCCTCCAATTTTTAAAAAAATATATAATTGTCAACTATATTCCCCAGACTGTACATTTTAGACACGACTCATTTGTTTTGTAACTGGAAGTTTGTACCTCTTAACCCCACTCACCTATTTCATCCTCCCACCTGAAAATCTGTAATTTCTTAAGAAAACATTTAAATTCACTGAATCTAGGACTGAAGTGAGAAAACAAGAATGCTGTGATTTGCTCCAGTAAGTCCAAATATTTAGATTCAAACTGTACGTGAAGCAGTTAAGTCATGAGGGTTAAGACAGCAGAGCCTTGGCATCTGCCTGCCTGAGAGTGAGTCTGGGCTCTATCAATATTGGATCCTTAAGCAACCTAAACTTTAGATATCTCATCTGTAAAATGGGGAGATAAATTTCCCTACTTCAAGAAGTTGTGAGGATTAAGTGACATAGCATTTTAGGGCTCTTAGACATGTGCCTGGTACATAGCAAGTGTTCAGTAAATATTAGGTGCTGATAGTAACGGTGTTGGTAGTACTACTAGTAGCAATAGTATATGAGGATTAAGAAGATGGCATATAGTTCATTAATTCCCACTGCTCAACTCATCTAAATTTGGTGGAGTCACAATTCGAATTATGTAGCTATCTGTTTCGAGTTTCTATGGGCTCTTTTTTTTTTTTTTTTTTTTTTTTTTAGTATTATTCTCTGGATGTGTTTGAAATATCAAGTATTTGCCATACATGTACGGCCCAACTTTGCAAAGAACTGACCCAGCTAAAAGTCAACCAAGGAAACATGGTATTCCAGGAATTTTGGAGACTGGTATATGAATGACATATGGGTTTCCCTGGTGGCTCAGAGGTGAAGAATTCACCTGCTAATGTGGGAGATGCAGGTTTGATCCCTGGGTTGGGAAGATCCCCTGGAGAAGAAAGTGGCAACCCACTCCGGTATTCTTGCCTGGGAAATCCCATGGACAGAGGAGCCTGGCAGGTTACCGTCCATGGGGTCACAAAAGAGTCACACATGACTTAAGCTCGCCAGGCTCCTTTGTCCATGGAATTTCCCAGGCAAGAATACTGGAGTGGGTTGCCATTTCCTTCTCCAGGGGATCTTCCCCACCCAGGGATCAAACCCTGGTCATCTGCATTGCAGGCAGATTCTTTACCATCTCAGCCACCAGGGACCCCAAACAACAACATATGAATGACATAAGCATTCTAGAAATTGCCCACATGTACAGATGCTTAATAGTGTTGGGGCCACTGGACTCCATGAAAGGAAAACCTATAAAGTGGTGCAGTTAATTTAAATATAATTCCCAGGGCCACTTATCCTGTCTTGTTTTCCAGATATGATCAAAGACCTGTTATCACTTGATTTTCCTAATAGAAATCTCACAAGGATTGTCTTCTTCTCCATAGACCTGTATTCCAAGTCCATCATAAAATGTAGTTATTACCTTAATGAAAAGCCTCAGTTATAGTGGATATTCATAAGTGTGTATATTCATTTTCTATTGCTTTGTAACAAATTACCACAAACTTAGTGGCTTAAAACAATACAAATTTACTATCTCACAGTTTTTGTGAGTCAGAAGTGTAGGCACAGAGAGAATGGATCCTCAGTTCAGGGTTTCACAAGCTTGCAATTCAGATTATCAGCTAGACTGCACTCCTCATTTGAAGTCTAGGATCCTCTCCCAAAATTTCCAGGTAATTGGCAGAATTCAGCTGCTTGTGATTGAAGGACTGAGGTCCCCATTATTCTGGTAACTTTTGGTTGGGTACTTCTTTCAGCTCACAGAGACTGCTTGCAGTTCCTTGCCTAGTGGCCCCCACAGGCAGTTCACAGCACGGTGTTTGCTTTTTTCTAGGCTAGTAAAAATATGCTTGTCTAATTTCCAGTCCTACAGTGGAGTCTTACATGGCTAATCACAGACGTGACTATTCTAGCCCCATTGGCCAGAACATGTTACCTAATTAAGGTACCCTCTATGCCATGCCATTCACATGGGAATGCCATTCAATGGGAAGACTCAAGGAAAGGGGATTATAGGACCTGTGTACGAGCAGGGTAGGAATCTTAGAATTCTCCCTACCACCATATGTGATAAAGTGAGAAACCAAACATGGCTAGAGATAATCAAATGTGGCTTTAGCTGAGACAAGAGAATCAGAGAAGCCTGGCATAGCTTGTGGGCAGGTTCTCTAATTTCCTCGAGTCTGAAGTGAAGCTTTCATTGGTATAAAAAGTCAAAGGCATATTCCAGCCTGGGAGCCTAGTGGTGCATGAAGAGACTTAGGTATTATGTGAAACCCCCCCAAGGCTGGTGTGGATCTTCTGGAATCTAGAAGGCCACAATCCAATCTCCAGCATAAAATTTATGAGACTGTCTACCTGAGATTTCCAATGTATCCCATGGGGTAACATCAGAAGACGAAATGAGAAAATGAGACCATGTAATATAATTGCTTAAGAAAGTAGGATTCTCCTAAGGCAAAAGAAAAAAGTACCACCTTCTTTGGCAGAATAAAGGAGCCAAGAGCTTAGTGGGTTGGCCGTCTCTATAGGCAGAAGCCAGATGGTGACACATCAGTGCCTTGGATAACATCTGACTGACTATAGCATATGAACACTGTAGCCAAAATCATTTACATTTACATCAACTCTCTGCTCTTAATCTTAGATAATCCTTCCATATTTATACATTTATATACTATACATATGCACTGTTTGCACAGCATCATGCCAAATTAATTTCTTCTTTCCTGTTGTTTGAGAGGCTCTAGACTAGCACTGTCCAAGAGAAATATAATGCAACCGTATACATAATTTAAAATTCTCTAGTAGCAATGAAATGGGTGAAATTAACTTTAATAATACGTTTAATTTAACCCAGTATTTCCAAAACATTATCATTTGAACATGTAATCAATAAAGAAATTATTAATGACATATTCCTTATCTTTGTACTGTCTCTGAAATCCATTGAGACCAACGCAGCTTACTTCAATGCAGTGTAGCTGATGGCTCCTGCGGTGGCCAGCATAACCCTAGAATTCTAAGGCTTCTGGTCATGGGCATTTAACTTAAACTTCATTTCTCTTTGTACTCACTTTCTAGATAATCTCATCAGCTCCAATCCTTATTCAGTGTTGTCCTGTGTCATTTAGGACAACTGTTAAATATGCCTCCATCCTGCACCTTCTGCCGTGAACTCTGTTGCTAGACCAGGTGCATCAGGTTAGACATGACTCAAAGAGAGTCCCCTGCCCCCCAACTTCCTCTGATTTCTTTCCCAGCTTCAGGATCTCTTATAACTCCAAAGTGTCTTTATTCCTTCTCTGTTCTGTCTCAGCAGAGACACGTCTTCCTTTCATTTCTTCTTCATGGTTAATATAGTATATGCTTTTCTTTCTTTCTTTGTCCAACACCTAACCCATTGATTCAGGTATTGGTCATATCTCACTTGGGCTTCCTGGCTACTAACCAGCTTGTTCCAAAACTATATTCTAAACATTGTTTACCTACCCGAACACTATTTATATTGTATATATAACCAATTAATAAAGCCAATATTTAAAATATACACACTATCTACATTAGATTCTTTAAAATATTACTTAAATATGTATCCCAACTGAAAGAATAAACAAATTATGATGCTTTAAAAAGGAAAACAGAGGCTTCCCTACTGGTCTAGTGGTTAAGACTCTGAGCTCCTGATGCAGAGGACCTGGGTTTGATCCCTGGTCAGGGACTTAGAACCCACATCCTGCAACTAGATTTCACATGCCTCAATTAAAAAAGATCCTGCATGCCACAACTAAGACCAGGTACAGCCAAATAAATACATACTTTAAAAAGTTAAATGAAAAATATATATTATGTTCAATATAATATACAGTGGAAGCCATGTAGACAGATAGTAAAGGCCATAAAAATTCAGAGCCTAGAAAATGCACTTCAGCCACCATGTTAAGGAAAGGCTGATGCAGAACATGCACAAACCTTGAGCCTCCTCAGAGATGAGTGTGAGGAAGAAAATGCCTCCTGACCTGAGCAAGCATGAAAGTGAGAAACCCAAGAGAAAATGTGCCTTTCCAGCCCCTGAATTAAGGATTAAAATCCAGATCCTTTACTCTATAGATTGTTCTAGTGTCTCTTACCCCATCCCCCTAAAAGTTCTTAACACTGGTTGCATAACAAAATCAATGGGAAGTCTGTAAAAAAAATGCCAGTGCCTGGGTCCTCCTACAGTCCATAAATAATTAAACAATTTCCGGAGCAGGGCCCCAGTCACAAACCTGGTGTGAAGATGTGCAGTCATAATTCAGTTCTGGCCCTCTGCTCTATATTTTGACCTGGGCTGGGAATAACATCATAGAGAGTGGTGTTATTTTAGAGCTGAAAGGAGCTGCACATTATTTGTCCAAATCTTTCATTTTATCAATGAGGAAACAGGTCTGGGAAAATTAAAATCTCACGCTGTGGGACGTCCTTGATGTTACGGTGGTTAAGAATCCGCCTGCCGGTGCAAGGGACACATGTTCGATCCCTGGTCTGGGAGGATCCCACATGCCGCAGGACGACTAAGTGTCTATGCCACAACTACTAAGACCGCACACCTAGAGCCCAAGCTCCACAGCAAGAGAAGCCTCCACAACAAGAAGCCCGCAGGCCATAGCTAGAGAAAGCTCAGCACAGCCGATAAATAATCACATGCTGTTTAGGGACATAGCTAAGTCTGGCACCCTTCTCATAAGCAGTGATACCAACTAGACAGACGAGACAGAAGGATAGTGGAACCAATGCTGGCACTACAGCTGTGGACAGACGTTAAGGATCAGAGGACGTCACACGGAGTAATCAGCATGGAAGGACACCCAGCTGGCAGCCAGGAATGGACAAAGCCGAGGCTCTTTAAGCAAGGATAATCCAGGAATCCTTCAGGAACAAGAGGAAATGATGGCTCTCAAACTGAATGGATACATGTATAAGTATGGCTGAGTTCCCTTTGCTATTCATTTGAAACTATCAAAACATTGTTAATCAGCTATACCCCAATACAAAATTAAAAGTAAAAAAAAAAAAAAATCAACTGAGAGCCTATTAGAAATGCATCTGTCTGGGTCCCTCCCTGGCTCAGTTATTCTGGGGTGGGGCCAGGGAAGGGGCATTTTAACAGGTCCCTGAGTGATTCCAATTGTTATTGGCTTCCAGAGACTGGTTTCTTTACTCAAGGATAGGTTAGTTCTGGGTCAATACCTACCAGCCGTAGGTGGTCAGGATACAACATAGGGAAGAATAAGACAGATCACTCCTGCAGAAATAAGTAAGTTTAGAATTTACAACATAAGGAAATCTTATGAAGAAAGCTTTTAAAATCTATATCTTCAAATGGCTCAGCTCTGTAGCAAATAAGCAACAAGTACAGCAATGCCATTTCTCTTTTATTTAAAAATCTGCTCAACGTATTAAAAAAAAAAAAAAAGAATCAAAAAATGGGCAGAAGACCTAAACAGACATTTCTTCAAAGATGAGCTGGCCATACAGATGGCCAACAAGCACATTAAAAAGTGCTCAATATCATTAATTATTAGAGAAATGCAAATCAAAACTACAATGAAATATCAATTCACACCTGTCCAAATGGCCAACATCACAAAATCTACAAACAATAAATGCTGGAGAGGGTACAGAGAAAAGGGAATGTTCTTGTACTGTTGATAAAAATGTATTAATCAACTGGTAGAATCACTATGGAGAACAGTATGGAGGTTACTTAAAAACGAAAAAGAGAACTTCCATGTGATCCAACAATTCCACTACAGGGAATATACACAGAGAAAACTTTAATTCAAAGAAACATGCACCCCGGTGTTCATTGCAGCACTATTTATAATAGCCAGGATATGGAAACAACCTAAATGTCCATCAATAGAGGAATGGATAAAGATGTGGTACGTATACACAGTGGAATACTATTCAGCCATAAAAAGGAATGAAACTGGGTCATTTGCAGATACATGGATGGGCCTAGAGACTGTTCTACAGAGTGAAGTCAGTCAGAATGAGAAAAACTATTAACACATATATGTGGAATCTGTAGTTACAAAGCAGAAATAGANAGTGGAATACTATTCAGCCATAAAAAGGAATGAAACTGGGTCATTTGCAGATACATGGATGGGCCTAGAGACTGTTCTACAGAGTGAAGTCAGTCAGAATGAGAAAAACTATTAACACATATATGTGGAATCTGTAGTTACAAAGCAGAAATAGAGATACAGATGCAGAAAACAAACATGTAGATACCAAGGGAGGGAGGGGGTGCAATGAATTGGGAGATTGGGATTGACATATATACACGGCTGTGTATAGAATAGATTACTAATGAGAACCTACTGTATAGCACAAGGAACTCTACCCAGTGCTCTATGGTGATCTAAATGGGAAGGAAATCCAGAAAAAGAGGGATTATATGTATACATACAGCTGGCTTCCTCTTCCTGATACTGGGAAAAATTGAGGGCAGAAGGAGAAGAGGGCGTCAGAGGATGAGATGACTGGATGGCATCACCAATGCAATGAACATGAACTTGGGCAAGCTTCAGGAGATGGTGAGGGACAGGGAGGCCTGGTGTGTTGCAGTCCATGGGGTCGCAAAGAGTTGGACATGACTGGGCAACTGAACAACATAGCTGATTCACTTTGCAGTACAGAAGAAACTAACACAACATTGTAAAACAACTATACTCCAATAAAAATTAAAAAATAACAAGTGCTCCCAAAAGACTGAAAAATTTAAAGAATAAAATCTGCTAAGAATTTTTAATATAGATTTTCTCATTTGAATGTTCTAGTACCCTTTAAAGTAGACACAATAGGTGACATTACCTTTGCTTTACTGATGAATAAATACGTCTAAGTTCATCTAAGTAGCAAGGAGGAAACTAAAGTCTACGTTTTCTAAATCCTGGTACTGTGGAAGCAGAGTGATATGGTTTAGACAGTGAGTTTCAGAGTCAGACAGACCTGGATAGAATCTTAGTTCCAATATTGAACAGTGCGGTGACCTTGTACAATTTACTTGCCTTCTCTGAGTTTCAATATTCTCATCTGTAGGATGGAGATAATAGTACCTTCCTTGTGGGGTTGTTGTGCAGATTAAATAATTTTTTAAATGTCGGGTACATAGTTGCTGAGTAAGTATACATACTTAAAGGTTTAAGTAGAGAAGATGATCTTCTCCACATACCACAGTTGGGATATGATTCCAATTAATAAGGATAATATTGATAGGATTTTGATCTTCTAGTTGCCTAGCAACCACAACTAACATAATACCACAAGCTCCCAGAGTTGTTTTAATGAAATCAGGAATTCAGCTGCTCTTAAGGAACTGAACATTGTAAGAAGACAGAATGATTCTCCTATGAATTTGGAGTTGTGCCGGACATCTTAAATAACCCCTCAGTCAAGAAATCCTCCATTTCTGATCCCCTAGGCGACAGAAGATGTTAGAACATCTGTTGACCTGGATAGAGTGAGGATGGAAAAGGCAGAGAGGACTTGTTCCTGTGTATCAGTGTGTTCAGTCCACATTCCCTGAGTGCCAAGGGTCTGAAATACAAAAACATTTGTCTTTACCCCTTAATAATTTTGGAATCAAGAAGAGGAAATGAGTCAGTGTTGAACAGTAATACAGCAGATTATTTCATGAGTGGCTTTCTATGTCTGTGTCCCAAGTAGTATTCTAAGCATTATGGACTGAACTGGATAAGCAGATATAGCCTGTCTCAAATATCCACTGTTAGGATTATTATTTTCCTGGCAAACAATCCTGGCAGAATATTCAACTGGTCTCCCAACACATTAAACCAGATCTGCATCCTTGAGCGTGAAGCTGAGCAGAAAAGGACTTGAACTTCCAGCTTTGTGACTTACTGTGACTTTTACCTGAAGCAATTTACTTAACCTGCCTTGGACTCCACCTTTCTCATTTGTAAGCTGAGCATGATGATTTAGATACTGCCTCGCTCATAGCAGTGTGATGCTGTGAGATAATAAATGTACACGTTCTGAACCCGTAATTGCCATTTCAGGTTAATCTTCATCACTGTGCCACCCAATTTATATCACATTTAGTTGAGCATCCTTGTGTCTGCCTTTACATTTCCTTATCCCTTTGAACTCAGGCTCTGACAATGTAAAGGGTAAAAAGTGGGAAAACTTGGAAATATTTTGTTTATTTGCACTTTGTCTCCATCATTTGTATCTCCATGTGTTAACTTCTTTTGCAGAGAAGATCAACTACATAAGAAATCCAGTGTGTTCCTTTGGCATTCCAGCATTTATTTAGCCCAGAACATTACTTGAGGCCTACAGGCCTTTGACATAGTCAGCTAGTTGATGAGTCGTGTTCAACATTCATACAGGGCTGCTGGCACATGGCAGAGGAACACTTGGGCTCGTCACCTGCCCCTGTCAGTTCTTCTAATAAAGTGCATCTGTTTTGGTGACTGAATAAAAACACACCAAGTGGAGAAAGCCTGGGTGTGGAGTAATCTAATCAGGGCAAGTCAGCACTCTGTTGAGTGATACAGGATCAAGGGTAGGAAGGTGGTTTGGTAGCAGCTTATTGAAACAGAAGCTGACTGGAAAGGGCCAGAAAACACAGTTCCTCATATAATTATAATGGGTCACACTCCAGGAATGCAGGGGGCCCAGTATATTATTCCCCAAGTCAAGAGTTTAAGGGGTAAGTTTCCAATAAACTCCCTTCTGAATTACCACAAACGTTTCACATTAGCATCATTTTAGCAATTTGTTGAGGATTTTAAATTTCCAGGAAGTTCAAATCCAAGTTCAGAGCTCCATTAGTAGTGCTTTTTAATATTGCTTTTGTGGCTATTTGCTTGGCATCTTGAGCAATTAACTTAAAATACTTGAGTTTTTAAAGTAAAACAGCAGGGAGACTGACAATTGTGGTCTGCATGTCACACTTCTCAACTACTCATTGTATTTTTTAAAAATGTTTCTTTGTTGTGAATATGCAGTGATATATAACTTTGGGTTTTGTTTAAAGAAGAGAAAGGAAACATGTTCAGAGTGCCAGTCGACCTTGAGTCTCATCCCTCACAGAGGGATGGGTGGAGTGATAATTAGAGGGATGCAGAATGTTTGTATTTGAAAGCAGCATAAGTAGAAATACTACAGTTGTAAGTTATAGGTCTGTGTTATTTTTTCTTGTTTTAATGATTCACCTGGTGATGTTCTTAGAGNGGATGGGTGGAGTGATAATTAGAGGGATGCAGAATGTTTGTATTTGAAAGCAGCATAAGTAGAAATACTACAGTTGTAAGTTATAGGTCTGTGTTATTTTTTCTTGTTTTAATGATTCACCTGGTGATGTTCTTAGAGACATTGCTTGCTGAGAAGAGAATCACTATCCAGGATGAAAAACCAGGAACTTGAACAGTAGCAGCTTCTTTATTTTCATCTCTAGTTCTGTTGGTAGTAAAATGCCGTTCCTTTTTTTATTTCAGCTAAGTCTTTTTCACCTCTCTAGGTACTTTTTTTCTATGAGACTAGATATATGTTATTTGATATTTTATTACCAGGTGTTCTGGAAAAAAAAATCTATCTCAAAATCAATACAGTATAGCACACAAGTTCAAGGTTCTTGAATGTTATCTTGGTTTCAAAAACATCAATCCAATGAATGCTTCATATTGAAAACATTTATTATTAAGAAACTTGGTAGTAAATGATATCTATCCTACAGCTCTATCATCATGGTTAAATCTCTCCTGAATGAGATCACATATTAGCATTTTTACCATATGGCTGAAAGGGTAGAGAATATATGTGCAGAGGAACTAGTTGCTAACATTTTTGACCATCTGGCAAATAAACGTGTAAATAGCAGGAACTTTAATATCATTTATTTAGTTATATAGATGCAACCTTTAACCTGAAAGAGCCTCTAATACAGTAAAGGAGAACTGAATTTATATTTCTTAAATAATTTTGATCTAATGAAACATTTTCACAGTCTACCATGTGCTCTTAAAACCTGACTCCTAATGGTGTGTTTCTTACATTTATTGATTAGGGCTCCTTACAGTGACTATTTTAAAATCTCTCTCATGAGAGACCACATGATTGGATCTGGCATGCAGGCTTAAGTGCTGAAGTTTTGCTCTGCCATCAACCACCGTGTGGCCTAGGATAAATTAGTCTCTCTGAGCTTCAAATTCTTCATTTGTAAAGAGTGAATAACATATTGTCAAACAACATCTCGAAAAGGGTGGGCCATGGAAGACGTGAATTGATGCATCAGAATCATGTGGGGAGCTTGTTCAAAATACCAACACTGAGGCCCCACCCTTAGAGATTTCTGACTCAGTATATCTGGAGACAGTCTATAAATCTGCATTTTTAGTCACTATCATGAACGATTCTGAGGTGCACTGAATTACTGCTATAGAAACCAGCTGATTATAGCACTTAGCTTTCTCGAAAAATACATAATTAGCTAATTGTAACAAATACTAAAATTTCTGTAAATTATTTATAATTAAGCCTAACTTGAAAATATGTATTTTTTTTCTATCCTAGAAATGTAAATGTATTTGTGCTGAATATATTTTAACTTTATAGAAAGTAGGATGTCAACTTGAATAAGTAAAATGCTGATGATTCATTAAATACATTTCTCAATTCTATTTAATTAGAATCCTGTTTTTATTTCTTACATAGGCAACAACAACATATTTGTCAGCTAGAACTAAATCAGAAGCCCAGATGAACTTAAGGATGTTAGCATGGGATTCTTAGTTTTTCAAGATCCACATACACCAAATCTGTAATCACCCCAGCTCCAGTGTCCAGGCTTTCTCTGGTTTTGTGAAGACTAAACTCTGATGATGGAAAAGCAAAGAACTTAATTATTTGCTTTGATATTATTTAATATCGACTGAAGAGTGAACCAGACAGTACTACAGCCATGGAAGGAAATTCAAGTTTATGGAAGAACCTAATCGATGAACACCCTGTCTGCACCATCTGGAAGCAGGAGGCTGAAGGGGCCATCTATCACCTAGCCAGTATTTTATTTGTAGTAGGTTTCATGGGTGGCAGTGGATTCTTCGGGCTCCTTTACGTCTTCAGTTTGCTGGGATTGGGTTTTCTCTGTTCTGCTATCTGGGCCTGGGTAGATGTCTGTGCAGCTGACATATTTTCCTGGAATTTTATATTGTTTGTCATCTGCTTCATACGGTTTGTTCACATTGCCTATCAAGTTCACAGCATAACTTTTGCCCGAGAATTTCAGCTATTGTACAGCTCCCTCTTCCAGCCTCTGGGGACCTCTTTGCCTGACTTCAGAACTATTGCTATGAGCTCAGAAGTGGTGACTCTGGAAAAGGAGCACTGTTATGCCATGCAGGGAAAAACCTCCATTGACAAACTCTCCCTGCTTGTCTCAGGAAGGTTTGTACTCTTGGCACTTGTGTGTCTTTCCGCTTTATTACTTACTAGCGTTTGATCCTTTTCGCTGCATTTTCCTACCTCAATGTAGCATAGTCCTCAGCAGCATTTAGTACTCTGAGGCATGAGAAAACCCTTGACACATGAGTTATTTACATAGGCATTTAGAATACATGGTACCATTTACTTGAAGCAGGATATAATTTAGTCTTAATATTTCTTTGTAGAAATCAAAGGTATCAATTGGTTTGTCTGGATATGCTATTTGTTTCCAAACTAATCACTTAGAGTCAAGAAAAAGATCATGCCAGTTTGAATGAATAGAATACTTATAGTTATTTAGCATACAAAGTATTTGAAACATCCTATTAGGGCATTCTTTTAAGTAATAGAGATCATTTAAATTTTATAATGATCATTTTTTTTCAGTAATTTCTAGCAAATGCCCACTTGCTCAAAGGAGAAGTGTACTATATATAAAATTTGAAAAAAAGTTTGAGGGAAAAATAGGAATGTGATTATTCATGGTTTTTTTTTTTTAACTTTATTTTACTTTACAATACTCTATTGGCTTTCATACATCGGGATTCATTTTTTTTTNAACAACAACATATTTGTCAGCTAGAACTAAATCAGAAGCCCAGATGAACTTAAGGATGTTAGCATGGGATTCTTAGTTTTTCAAGATCCACATACACCAAATCTGTAATCACCCCAGCTCCAGTGTCCAGGCTTTCTCTGGTTTTGTGAAGACTAAACTCTGATGATGGAAAAGCAAAGAACTTAATTATTTGCTTTGATATTATTTAATATCGACTGAAGAGTGAACCAGACAGTACTACAGCCATGGAAGGAAATTCAAGTGTATGGAAGAACCTAATCGATGAACACCCTGTCTGCACCATCTGGAAGCAGGAGGCTGAAGGGGCCATCTATCACCTAGCCAGTATTTTATTTGTAGTAGGTTTCATGGGTGGCAGTGGATTCTTCGGGCTCCTTTACGTCTTCAGTTTGCTGGGATTGGGTTTTCTCTGTTCTGCTATCTGGGCCTGGGTAGATGTCTGTGCAGCTGACATATTTTCCTGGAATTTTATATTGTTTGTCATCTGCTTCATACGGTTTGTTCACATTGCCTATCAAGTTCACAGCATAACTTTTGCCCGAGAATTTCAGCTTTTGTACAGCTCCCTCTTCCAGCCTCTGGGGACCTCTTTGCCTGACTTCAGAACTATTGCTATGAGCTCAGAAGTGGTGACTCTGGAAAAGGAGCACTGTTATGCCATGCAGGGAAAAACCTCCATTGACAAACTCTCCCTGCTTGTCTCAGGAAGGTTTGTACTCTTGGCACTTGTGTGTCTTTCCGCTTTATTACTTACTAGCTTTTGATCCTTTTCGCTGCATTTTCCTACCTCAATGTAGCATAGTCCTCAGCAGCATTTAGTACTCTGAGGCATGAGAAAACCCTTGACACATGAGTTATTTACATAGGCATTTAGAATACATGGTACCATTTACTTGAAGCAGGATATAATTTAGTCTTAATATTTCTTTGTAGAAATCAAAGGTATCAATTGGTTTGTCTGGATATGCTATTTGTTTCCAAACTAATCACTTAGAGTCAAGAAAAAGATCATGCCAGTTTGAATGAATAGAATACTTATAGTTATTTAGCATACAAAGTATTTGAAACATCCTATTAGGGCATTCTTTTAAGTAATAGAGATCATTTAAATTTTATAATGATCATTTTTTTTCAGTAATTTCTAGCAAATGCCCACTTGCTCAAAGGAGAAGTGTACTATATATAAAATTTGAAAAAAAGTTTGAGGGAAAAATAGGAATGTGATTATTCATGGTTTTTTTTTTTTTAACTTTATTTTACTTTACAATACTCTATTGGCTTTCATACATCGGGATTCATTTTTTTTTAAAGGCTAAATATTTAGTTTACAGAGATATTTCCATTGGTACGTCTTTATGTTTTCAGAGTTCTACTTAATTTAAAATCTGACTGAATGCATTGAAACTTGTAATTATAATATATTATACACACCTAAATGGGCACATATTAATGTACAGTTTGATGAATTTCACCCACTGTTCCAGAATCCTAACTATGGGAGGGACAGCAGTACATAAATTTTACAGGAGATTTTTGTCACTTATTATAATGTATGAATTTAATATTTTTGCCCTACAAGATTTTAAAAGCCAAAAGAATCATCAGAGATCAGAAATACTGCTCCCTGCCCTTGTCACCAATTTAGTTCTTTCTCCGTCCCTCCTGACTGATGTCCTTTGTGTCTGGGTAGGATCAGAGTGACAGTTGATGGCGAATTTCTGCATTACATTTTCCCCTTCCAGTTCCTGGATTCTCCTGAATGGGACTCACTGAAACCCACAGAGGAAGGCACTTTTCAGGTAAGGGATAGCTAGACCACACCGTGAACACTGCCTCTTCCAACCAGATAAACGCTGCTTGTTTAAAAACAGGCAAACAAGCAAACAGAGCAGCAGAAATGTACTTGGTAGCGTGCATGTCTTCCCCATTCTGCTAGAGTCTTACTGATTAATGTCACTGTATAGGTCCAGCAACAAGAAGATTGGGTATCCCATAGGACAGAAAGAAGTCTGTGATAAATACTCTTAAATTTTCCTTTGCTTAACTGAGAACATGGGAATTAAAATATAATTAATTGATATTTATTTGACTCTAAACTAAATACTGCCACCTGTCACAGTTTAGAAAAACATCAAGAATGAAAATCTGTCCTTATGACAAAATAAGTGACTTTTTAAATTCAAAATGTGATGAATTTCAGTTGTTTTCTAGCAACAAAATGCTAAACAAAATGTCATTACTATGTTGCCATATCTGGTAGTATTGAAAGATAATCCTTGCAGTAGATTGGTTCTATTATGGCATTTGTTTTCCTCTGGTTAATACATATAACATACATGTGTGTATATGTGTGTGTTTTATATATAGAGAATCATACACATATGTAGATTAGGTTAATTATATTCAGTACTACAGAAAATGGATTAGGGTTAAATGTCCACAGTCTTCAGGACAGACATGGAAATATTTCCCCAACATTAGCCAACGTTATTATTTTTTAATATCAAGTAGTGCTCACTTCAATAAAATGCAAAATATAGATATCTAAATTTAGAAACATATGAACTGGAGATGGGCACAACACTGTGATTATTCATGTTATAAATAACATACGTAGTAATAAATTTTGTACTTTTTCTATGTTTTACGATATATTATGGGTTTTAACATTAAAATCAGCATGAGAAATTCATTTAAAATTTGGGGCCAAAAAAAAGAGCAGGACATTTCTTGCTTCCTAATCTCTGTTTATGTGTGGTCTTATGTTTTTTAGGTAACCCTCACAGCAGAAACTGATTGTCGATATGTGTCTTGGAGGAGGAAGAAATTATACTTGCTCTTGGCTCAGCATCGTTATATCTCCCGCCTGTTTTCAGTTTTAATTGGCAGTGACATTGCAGATAAACTCTATGCCTTGAATGACAGGGTATACATAGGAAAAAGATACCATTATGATATTCGGTTACCCAACTTCCTTCAAATGTCAAGTCCTGAAATGTCCAAGTCATCCCTAACAGAACATTTTCAGAATTCCAGACGATATTGTGATAAGTGACATCGAAGTCTCAAGTTTTATAATTATAAAAGACTCTCTTCATCATTTCCCAAATGAAATAGCAAAATACAGTAAATTGAGCTCACTAATATTTTTATAAATCCAACTCAGAGGCAAGATGCCTTTGCCAGCTGTTTTATTCATCTTAACTTGTACATTGTGAATAAATTTTACAATTTTTTTTCCTGTATTTCTCATTGGACTATATGGAGGGGGGTGAATAAACTGTGGGCAATGTTGTCCTTTTCTGTACCAGAACTGGGAGAGTGAAGTTTTGCATTCTCAAGTATGTCCTCAGATTTAGGGAAATCTGCTGCTGTGCCCTACTGAGTTAGGTGCCACTTCTCAAGAAGCAGTCAGTAAGTACTCTCAGCAGGAGAGTGGGTAGCTACTTCCACATCAGTGCTGCCAGAAGTTTGCTACAACCTCTGATGAAGCAACAGGTGCTACTGTGGGGTAGGCAGCAATTATTTATGTTAAATGTGAAGTTATTTAACATGAGTAGAAAGTGGAAGAAATGTTTGCATCTCTTGAGATGATAGTATGCCAATCTTAAAGACTATTTTATTACTACAAATAATTTATCAGCTTAATCATGACTAACCTATTTTAAACAGCATTTCATGAAAAGCTACATACTTATTACTGAGTAAAAAGAATACTTGTGAATCAATAGTAAAAATGTAGCACAGGATCTCAGTTTCACATGTTCAGTTCTAAGGGCAAGAGGTGTGGTCTGACTGGATGGTGAAGGACTCCTACTGAAGGCTTTACCCACCACCAGGGGCAGGCAGGTGGTTAGCCTTCTAGCCATTCCTTCAGCTCTGTAAAGAGACGGATCTGATCCCTCTCTGGAAAATTGGTTTTCTGGAGCTCACATGCAAGCCGTGTTCTTTGGTAGAGAGATACAGCATCCTACAGCTAGCAAGTGTATATTGAGTATCTACTGTGGACTTCCCTGGTAGCTCAGATGGTAAAGAATCTGCCTTCAGTGCAGCAGACCCAGGTTTGATCCCTGGGTTGGGAAGATCCCTAGAGAAGGGAATGGCAGCCCACTCCAGTATTCTTGCCTGGAAAATGGACAGGAGAGCCTGGTGGGCTACAGTCTGTGGTATCGCAAAGAGATGGACACAACTGAGCAACTAACACACTGTTGCTCCAGGTGCCGACCTGGACACTAGGAATATTTCAGGTAACAGAGATCCTATCACTCACAGAGCTCACATTCTGGAGGTGAAGGAGACAGAAAATAAATCAGAAACACCTAGAGACAGAAAGAAATAGTACTGTAGAGAAAGATAAACCAGAGAAGGTGGCTGGGACGGGGCACTGCAATTTTAACAGTAGTCAAGGAAGGCCTGAGAGAGAAAGGTGATGTTTGAGCAAAGACCTGAAGGAGGCAAACAAATGATGCATGCGGCTATTTGGGGAAACAGCAGTCTGGGCCGAAGGAGAGCACATGAGGTCTTTAGGCAAGAGCAGGAGGAGCTAGGAGGCCGGTGTGGCTAGAGCAGAAGGACTGCAAGGGAGAGGGCACAGAGGTCAATGTGGGGCCTAATTAACTCATGGTAAGAACTTTGACTTTTATTCTGAGAATGACCAGAAGCCACTGGAGAGTTTTAAATAGAAGAGTGATGTGATCTGCCCTACATTTTAATAGAATCACCTTGGTCAGTCTGCTGAGAATAGGCTGGAGGAGACAGGACTGGTCTTGGAAGGGAAGATCAGGGTTCAGTGAGAGATGCTTATTAGACTGAAGTAGAAGAGATAGCTGGAGGAGTCTAGAGTTCCAGAGAAAGGTCTGGGCTGGAGAAAAAGATCTGGGAGTATTTCACATGTGTGTGTTAATCACTCAGTTGTGTCTGACTCTTTGTGACCTTATGGTCTGTCCATGGAATTCTCTAGGCAAGAATATGGGGGTGGGTTGCCATTTCCTTCTCCAGGGGATCTTCCAGACCCAGGGAGTGAACCAGAGTCTCTTGCACTGCAGGCAGATTTTTTACCATCTGAGCTACCAGGGATTAGTTGTTTGTTTGTTTGTTTTTTCACAGGTAAATGATATTTAAAACCATGAGACTAGATGAGATGGTCAAGGCAGTGAACATAGGTTCAGAAGAAGAAAAGGTCTGGGGACTTTTTGGGGGGCCTCTCCATTGTTAACAGGATGGGAGCAGGGCGAAGAGTTGGCAAAGGATTCAAGAAGCAGCAGCTGGTGAGGAAGGAAGAAAACCATGAGCGTGCAGTCCTGGATGTCAAGAGAAGAAAAGTGTTTCAAGGAGAAGGGAGTGGCGAACTGCCTCAAAGGTGGCGACAGTCAGGTAATAGGAAGTCTGAGAATAAACACCTGGGTTGAGCAGCATGGAGGCCACTGGTGAAGCTGACAGGAGCAGTTTCAGTGGAGTAAACCTGGGAAAAAAGCTTGACTGACGCAGGCTGAGAGAAAATGAGAGGCACAAAATTGGAAGAGCAAGTATAATAATGTTTACCAAGTTTTGATGTAAAGGGAAATAGAAATGGACGGTAGCCTGAGCTGGAAGTGGGGTCAAGAAAAGAGGATGTTTTCATTGTATATATTTTTAACTGAGAAAAACAACGGGACTTCCCTGATGGTACAGTCGATAGGAATGTGCCTGCCAATGCAGGGGACACGGGTTCAATTCCGGGTCCAGGAAGATTCCACACACCTTGGAGCGACTAAGCCTGTGTGCCACAACTGCTGAGCCCAAGCGCCCGAGAGCCTGTGCTGCACAAGAGAAGGCACTGTAATGAGAAGGCCGCGCGCGTAACTCAGGAGTAGCCTATGCTCCCGGCAGCCACCCTAAGCCCACACAGCAAGGAAGACGGAGCGTGACCTAAATAAACAAATACATTTAAAAGAAGAAAGAAAAATGAGGGCATATTAGTATGGGGATGGGAATGATCCAGAAGAGAAGGGTGAACTGCTGGAGTGCCGACCTTGAGCAGATGAGTCAAGGTCAATTAAGCACAATCATTAGTTAAGGGGAGAAGGCACAGCGTATGGGAGTGTTGTTGCTCACAAACGAGAGATGTGATGGGAGCACATGAAAGCTCTCTCACAATTGCTTCTGTGTTCTCAGTGAGCAAGGAAGCAAAGTCATGGGGAGGAGGGGGAAGCAGTAGTGGGGTTGTGTAAAGTACATTACTTCCTCTGTAGGTGCATCTGCCATAAATGGGACAATATGATACTGTCTGAACGAATCTGAATCTGGATGAACTACTGAGCTTGGTGTGAACTAAACGGATAGTCAGGCGGTTCCTCTGTCTCCCAGCTACACACGGGCAGTGCTTACGAGCAGACACAATGGCACCTGTCTGCCTGGTGCCACTGAAGGCCTTTTTTTTTTTTTCCATTTTTATATTTTTATTTTATTTTTTTTTAATTTTTAATTTTTTTTACTTTATTTTACTTTACAATACTCTATTGGCTTTGCCATACATTGACATGAATCCACCACAGGTGTACACAAGCTCCCAATCCTGAATCCCCCTCCCACCTCCCACCCCACAACGTCTCTCTGGATCATCCCCATGCACCAGCCCCAAGCATCCTGTATCCTGCATCAAACATAGACCCGTGCCTCGTTTCTTACATGATAGTATACTTGCTTCAATGCCATTCTCCCAAATCATTCTACCCTCTCTCTCTCCCTCAGAGGCCAAAAGTCCATTCTATATGTCTATGTCTCTTTTGTTGTCTCACATATAGGGTCATCATTACTATCTTTCTAAATTCCATATATATGTGTCAGTATACTGTATTGGTGTTTTTCTTTCTGGCTTACTTCACTCTGTATAATAGGCTTCAGGAAGCACCCACTGGCTTGTCAGTGGGCTTCACAATGGCTCTGGGAGAAATTCATTTCTTTGTGCCTATAAGACTGTGTGGTATTAAATATTAACATACAGAGTACCCCAAGGAGCAGTCACACCTTAAGTTACTACCAGCTGATGGTACAACAAGAGTTAATTATCAGATAGCTTTCTAACCATGAAAGTCAACTGAGAACACAGCCAGGCAGAGATGGGATATAGACTTCTGGCTCAAATCATGTGGCAGAGGGAGGAAAAGAATTTCTAGTCAAGTTTTCCAGAAATCAAATCAATTTTAGATGAGGAAGAAGGAGTACAAACATAACAGGATGAACCTAAGAGATGCTGTCAAACCTCTCCATCTTCACATTTGTGTAAGCCTGGCACCATCCCCCGGTATTAACAGATCGGCTATTATTCAATACTTTGGTTGCACCCAGCTTTTCTCACTTAAAAAAATAAAAAACCCTATAGTCACCTCCATGGATCCACTCTGTATGTTTGCTTTGAAGTGTCTAGCAAATAGCACTTTACCATCTCTAAATATTCTAATCAATCCAGATGGAAAGAAGAAAGCAGTGATATACTGGAAGTGTACCCTGGAAGTGCGATATCACACAGTGCATTTAAATTTAATCCCTATTAAAAACTAGGCTCAATTTAATCTCAGCCTAATTGTTTCCAGCCCTAAATTCCTTTGATTCATTTATTGTTGGTAACAGAGCAGTAAGATAAGGAACCAGCTGCTTTCTTGTGTTAAAAATGCTTTGTGCAGGGCACTCAGAGACGGTGCTCTGGGACAACCCAGAGGGATAGGGTGAGGAGGGAGGTAGGGGGCAGTTCAGGATGGGGGGGACACATGTATATCTATGGTCGATTCATGTTGATATATGGCAGAAACCATCACAATATTGTAAAGTAATTATCCTCCAATTAAAATAAATTAATTTTTAAAATTCATAATTTAAAAAACTCTAAAACACAAACAAAAAAATGCTTTGTGGCTTTGTATACAAAATATGTATATGCAAAAATTAGTGGAGCACCTTGTTTACAAAGAATAAAGAATTTCAAGATTAAGACAGTAGACCATTTATACCAAGTGTGGCACTTTCATAGCCTGGGGCTCTCTGTGACTGTATAGGACGCAGGCCCATGAGGCTGGTACAGGCCAAGAATGGTCCTTCTGACTTGAAGGAAATGGGGTGATCACTTTGTGATATTTCTGTGCTAAATTTCATGGTCAGGAAGAACTGAGAAGTAGCCTGAAGGGGAAAAGGTGGGTCTCTGGCTTAAAATGCACCCATAAACACTCCCACCCCAGTCACCAAGGCCAGTTCCCAGAGGCTGCAGGCCCCAGTTACACACCTTATGTCACTTCGATGTTTGGAAGCTTCCCACCCTCTCAGGGCAGAATGTGGGGCAGAGCTAGACTTTCTAACCTGATCTGACCTTTGTGCAAATATGAAAAGGGACCAGTGGGATTTTCCCTGGCTCTGTACCCTCAGGAACTCACAATGCTGACATGTATCTACCATAAAGAATAGTACGATGCACTCAGCATTCAGAGGTGGAAGAATTTTCTCTTTCCTTCAACAGAGGAACAGAAGGAAATTCGTTTGCTCTCTGCTCATCTGAATAAGCCTCGGATGTCATACTGTTACGCTGCATAGAACCAGAAGGACAGAATTGATTTGACAAAGTAGTTACAAAGTGAAATCCCTCAACTAAGCTGGCAAGAGCCATAAAAAAATAGACTACTTAGACACTGTATTAAATATAAGACCTATATACATACAACACTATGTACTTGGTTTGACCAAAGGCTAAATATGTGTGCCATTGGATTGCACTTTCAAACTAGGTTCCATGTTCCATTATGTTGCCTACGGTAATCGAAGAAATAATCTTCAGAAATGGTGTTCCCAAATTAATATTATTTTTAGCGAAAGACAGCTTTTACACAAATTTGAGAAGCCAATGGACCTAACTCCATGATTTTTCTTCAGTCTATCAAAAGTTAATATAAATATCAATAAAATGCAAATATCAACATCATATGGACCTATTATAGTAAAATACAGGTTTAATTTGATATAACTATGTTTCAGATTCAAAAATCTTACAGGGATGAAAAGATGTAACAAGAATGAAATAGTAGTTACTTCAGCACTTGGTCACTGCACTATGAATATTTCCATCATTTTAATGCTGGATTGTATATTTGCATATGATACCAGCATGGTTTCAACATAATGAAGTTTTATTATTATGCTAAATTTGACTAGCTTTAAAACCTGCTAGCTATTGAAGATTGACAGGGAACTTTTTTTGCCCCTCAGAACAGACAATTTGTGTTCTGAACTATAATTTTTCCCTTTACTCCCTTTCAATTCAAGCCTTGGTGATCTTAATAAACATAATTTTATTTATAGGATTCCAAAAATATTTCTTTCCTCATAATCTTATAGTAGAACTTTTACCTTCACTTGACTTAACACATTTTAGGTCATTGAACTTGAGATTACCTCTCTTATAAATTTATCTCCCAAATTATTTAATTACAAAATAATATCTTACCTCTATTTAATGCTTTATAGTTCACAACACATGCATGTACAAAAGGTTTCATTTGCTTGTTCCTTTGAAGAATTCCACTTTATGATAAAGATTAGAGACGTTGCAATCAAACTCATAAGTTATTGCACAGCAAAGGAAACCAGAAACAAAATGAAGAGAGAACTTAGAGAATATTTTCAAATGATGTGACAAGCAAGGGTTTAGTTTCCAAAATATACAAACAGCTCACACAACTCAGTAACAACAACAACAACAACAACAAAACCCCAATCCAGAAAGATGGGCAGAAATAGACATTTTCAAAGAAGATATACAGATGGCCAATAATCACATACAAAGATACTCGACATTCTTAATTGTTAGAGAAATGCAAATCAAAATTACAATGAAGTGTCACCTCACACTCATCAGAAACACCACCATCAAAAAATCTTCAAATAATAAATGCTAGAGAGAATGTGAAGAAAAGGGAGCCCTCCTACACTGTTGGTGGGTATGTAAATTGGTATAGCCACTATGGAGAACAGTATGGAGGTTCCTTAAAAAACTGAAAACAGCGCTACCATATGACCCTGCAATCCTACTCCTGGGCACGCATCTGGAGAAAAATCCAATTTGAAAAAATACATGCAACCCGATGCTCACAGCAGCACTATTCACGATAGCCAATTCATGGAAGTTACCTAAATGTCCATCAACAGGTGGATAAAGAAAATATGGTATATACATATGTACAATGGAATATTACTCATAAAGAATGATTAATGCAATCTGTAGCAACATGATGGACTTGGAGATTATCATACTAAATGGAGTAAGTGAGAAAGACCGACAGTTACTATCTGATATTATTTATATGTAGAATCTAAAATATGATACCAATGAACTTATCTTTTGAAACAGAAACAGACTCACAGACATAGGAAACAACCTTATAGTCACCAGAGGGGAAGCGGGGTGGGGGAGGGATAAATTGGGAGCCTAAGATTAGCAGATACAAACTGTTACATATTAAGTAAATAAACAACAAGGTCCTACCGTACAGCACAGAGAACTATGTTCAATATCCTATAATAAACCATAATGGAGAAGAATTTTAAAAGCAGGCTTAAAAAAGATTAGAGAGGCTGAATCACGGTGAATGGTGACACTCAACTCAAGCCAGTTCCTCCAAATCAGTGTCCTTGTGTTTTCCATGCTACACTGGCCACAGTGCTACTAAGTGACCTGAAAGAAGTAAGATGTCCCCAACTGGAACTGAAAGAAAACTCAAAGCCAAAACGCTGAATTATTTAGTGACAGTATGGGGAACATCATCCAAACATGAACCTTCATCTGAATCATCAGCGACTACCTTGAGCTCAAATGTGGTTTGCGAGCAAAAAAAGTGCAATTAAACGTAACTCTGTTAAAATGGCTATAACTTTATATAATAAGAAAACATGGCCAAGCCTCTTTGATGCTGTTTAAATAAATTCTTTAAACTCTGAATCCGTCCAGTTTCATTTCAGATATTTTCATGTCTCCTGAAATTTCACTGAGAAGGGTTTCTTATTTCAGGCCATCTCGCCTACTTATATTCCAGGTAAACTAATTCAGTGTTCCTTGCGGTGCTATTTCTCTCTCTTTCCCAAGATGGGATAAAATCTCATGTACAATGAAACTCTGTAAACTGAAGTTTTTTCAAACGGTAGCTAGCAAGGTCCCCAAGTCAGAGAGAATATTTTTTGATGTGAAGTAAGTTGGGGTTTCTGAAGATCACGGAATATATCTGAAGTGGGAAATAACTCAGTTCATCTGAGATAAAAGTTAAGCTGATACACAAACATAATTGTCTATTTTTTTCTGAGGAAAGGAATTCTGTTTCTCAACTCCCCTACCAGTCTACATCTTGCTTACCATTTGGGAACCAGTGCCTGGCATATGGCAGCTGCTTTGTAAATATTTGCTGAGTACAAGGAAAGTAATTGCATCTGTTCTTGAATCCATATCTGAATTTTGACAGCGAATCCCCCTTTTAATTTGACTTGATGCAATGCTATCAATGATTTTGTCATGAAACAAAATGTAAGATTTGCAATAATGTTATTTTTTCTATATGTCCTTATCTCTGTATGAGACAGAACTGGAACTCCTCTAAATGTCTTTCAAAGTCACATTTTTCTTCCCAATATCGTTGAAGAGAGTTGAATAGCACTTGTTCAGGATGCAGTTATTGGTTTTCAGGTTCCAAGATCATTCTTTGGACTGGAAAAACTGCAAGCAGATTTAGCTTAGAGACTTCTGTGCTGGTAGCATGCAACAGATTACTGTGTTCCCTATAAGGAATTCCATTTAAAATAATAAATAATATAACTGGTCTCTACACTTTATTTTTTCAAAAACGTGTAACTGTAGCCTCACCTAAAGCCAATCTCCATACTCTTACTATAATTATATTTTTCTGTGAAAAGTTACCCTTGTCTAGTGCTTAGTATATAGCAAGTGCTTACTATTATTATTTTTTTAATGAATAAAATATATAGCAAGTGTAAACTGAAGAGACATTGATCAGACATGTGGAAAACACACCTTACCTTTAACTTGTCAATTGATTTCATCCTGATCTCACCTCCTCTTCCCAGTGATGGCAAAACATACTTGACCCTACCACTTAAAGACTCTTGAGAGTCCCTTGGACTGCAAGGAGATCCAACCAATCCATTCTGAAGATCAGCCCTGGGATTTCTTTGGAAGGAATGATGCTAAAGCTGAAGCTCCAGTACTTTGGCCACCTCATGTGAAGAGTTGACTCATTGGAAAAGACTCTGATGCTGGGAGGGATTGGGGGCAGGAGGAGAAGGGGACGACAGAGGATGAGATGGCTGGATGGCATCACTGACTCGATGGATGTGAGTCTGAGTGAACTCCGGGAGTTGGTGATAGACAGGGAGGCCTGGCGTGCTGCGATTCATGGGGTCACAAAGAGTCGGACACGACTGAGCGATTGAACTCAACTGAACCACTTAAAACCCTTGGACCGCAAGGAGATTAAATCAGTCAATCTTAAGGGAGATCAGTCCTGAATATTCACTGGAAGGACTGATGCTGAAGCTGTAGAACTTGGGCAAATTCCGGCGGATGGTGAGGGACAGGGAGGCCCAGCATGCTATAGTCGCAAAGAGTCAGACACAACTGGGCAACTGAACAAGAACAACCACTTAAAAAGTAACTTCTTTCCATTTAAACAACCATTTAAAATTAACTCATTAGTCTTTCTGAGTTTCTCTTCTTGCTCCAGGAGGTGCAGGGGCAAATTTATAAGCTATCAGGGCACAGCAGGAGGGCTGCTTCATTCTCTTCGTGTCCTATGAGTCCTCCTTGGATTGATGGCAATGCTGCTTGGCAACTTGGCCTCTGGGATGGGGGCCCCCAGTGTCCTCCAGTTGCGTTTGACATTGAGCTCTCTGTGCTCCCCCACTACTGCTACTTTCTGACCCCAGGCATTTGCCACCATTCAGACCATTTAATGTTTCTAAAGGAATGAGTGTCTCAGGGTTAACATCACTTTTTCTCACCTTCCAAACCTATCTTTTCTACCTTCCAAACCTAACTTTTCCACCTAATAAAATAAATATTTTATTGTGTTTTATATATGCATATATGTTCCTGTTCCAGCATAAATCAACTAGATGGTAAGTGGGTGGGGGGTGGGGTTGAGGGGGGAGGTAGTGATGGGGAGCATGA
>SJYV01038155.1:401533-430652 GCA_006410875.1 Neotragus pygmaeus
ATTCCTAGAATGTTGAGGTTCACTCTTGCCATCTCCTCTTTGACCCCTTCCAATTTGCCTTGATTCATGGACCTGACATTCCAGGTTCCTATGCAATATTGCTCTTTATAGCATTGGACCTTGCTTCTGTCACCAGTCACACCCACAGCTGGGTATTGTTTTTGCTTTGGCTCCATCCCTTCATTCTTTCTGGAGTTATTTCTCCATTGATTTCCAGTAGCATATTGGGCACTTACCGACCTAGGGAGTTCCTCTTTCAGTATCCTATCATTTGCCTTTTCATACTGTTTATGGGGTTCTCAAGGCAAGAATATTGAAGTGGTTTGCCATGCCTTTCTCCAGTGGACCACACTGTGTCAGAGCTCTCCACTATGCCTGCCCATCTTGGGTGGCCCCACACAGCATGGCTTAGTTTCATTGAGTTAGACAACCTTTGGTCCATATGATATTTTGGTTTGTGTGTCTGCCCTCTGATGTCTCTTGCAACACCTACCGTCTTACTTGGGTTTCTCTTACCTTGGACGTGGGGTATCTCTTCACGGCTGCTCTAGCAAAGTGCAGCCACTGCTCCTTACCTTGGATGAGGGGGTATCTCTTCACATCACCCCTCCTGACCTTGAACCTGGAGTAGCTCCTCCTGGCTCTCCTGTGCCCACACAGCCACAGTACCTTCGACTTGGGGTTTGCTCCTCTCAGCTGCCGCCCTGATCTCTGGGGTGTGGGGTAGCTCCTCCTGGCTGCTGCCCCTGACCTCAGTTGTGGGGTAGCTCCTCTCGCCCCTGAGGACATGCATATTGAAATACTTCCTCAAATTCATACGGTTAGATCTTGGCCTGAAATTCAAGCCTACTTATTTCCAGAGCAGACATTTCTCTTTCATCAATCAAAGAAATTGTCATTTTTCAAAAGTAATTTGGAAATAGATCAGTGTCATATGATATTAGGGTTGCCAAGGAAACCTTTCTGGTCTAAAAATGTCATTTTTTTTTTACCGAATGATTCCTAGAATTCCAATAGTAGAAATATTAAAAATAGTAAATTTTTGAAATGCAAATATTTTAAAAAGATAGAATAGTAATTTTTATTCACCATATAATATACATAATTGTACTGAAGTGAACATGATGATATAAGAACCTTTCCCAGTAGCAAATAAAGAGACAAAGTAGAGGACCTAAGTATTAGGAACTTGAAAAAACAGGCAGAGTTGCTAGGGATGCTCTGAAA
The DNA here is from genome assembly GCA_006410875.1 of Neotragus pygmaeus. NCBI lineage: Eukaryota > Metazoa > Chordata > Mammalia > Artiodactyla > Bovidae > Neotragus > Neotragus pygmaeus. Next base: position 402,761 of record SJYV01038155.1, read on the forward strand.
GTACCCTCCATTTGCCTCATCTTGGGCAGGTACTTTTTGGAACCACATTTACATATGTGCTTAGTCACTCAGTCATGTCTGACTCTTTGCGACACCATGGACCATAGCCAGCCAAGCCCCTCTGTCCATGGGATACTCCAGGCAAGAATACTGGAGTGGGTAGCATATCCCTTCTCCAAAGGATCTTTCTGACCCAGAAATTGAACCAGGGTCTCCTGCATTGCAGGCAGATTCTTTACCAGCTGAGCTACCAGAGAAGCCCATTTGTAGATATACTTCCTCAATTTCTCTGTCTGTTCTTTGACATCCACATTCAAAAGACGTACTAATACACTTGACCTTTTCCTCTAAGAATAACTACAATATTCAAACCCTAATAAATATTCTCCACATCTAGTATAGTAGTAGAGATAGAGTTATAAAACCAACTTAGGTAAATTAAATAATTAACATAGAATTCTGCCTGGTGGGTAACTTTAATGAGAAGAAGATGATTGGGGCTGGGATGTAGGAAAGGACTTGCCATGGTGAGAGAGAAGGCTTCTTTTGCTCTTTCTTCTTCTTATGCTGCTTCTTTTCCTTTCTCTTCTTCCTAATCTTTTTCTTCATTTTAAAGTGAGGATTATGTATTTACAGTGTGTTGACCTTCACTTTTATGTTTCGTGTGCTTTTATATATGTGTGTTTTATTTTAAAATGAAAAATATTTATGCAAAAGAATAAATAGATATAAAAGGCAGATATGTTTCCAAGGACAAAAAAATACAAGAAAAATTTATCAGCCCAATATAAAGATTAGGAAGCTGATATGTAGAATGAGAAGGGTTTGTTTTTTTTTTTAAAGGTAGTGACTGAGATTTTTTTGAGCTCTAGCTAACTGAGCACTTTTCTCTCTCTTTCTCTCTCTGTTCTCTCACTTTTTCTCCCAAGAGAGAGGGATTCTGTTAAGCAGGGGTTATTCCTTCAATACTTGTACTAAGCAGTTATTATTTTTATAACCCCATTTTTACATTAAGAAAATTTAAGATGAAATTGAGCAACTTGTGCACGGTGGGAAAATAAGCAGTTCCTGACAGCTGGAACCTGGTACCATCAGCTGTTTTTTGGTGCTCACCGGTAGAACATAAACAATTTAATTGACCATAATGGTAGATAAGGGTACTCTGTGTTCAAAACCGAAATACTTTGTAATCAGGTCTGAACATACACACAAAACTTGGAAATTGTCCAAATCACAAAATGATCAAACACATCACTTTCTGGCTGTTATTGTCACTAGCTGACTGTTACTTCTTTAACAATTGTAAATTTATCCTCAGCCTACTTTTCCTTCCTTCTAGATAGGCGTTATTATGAGAAATAGTCATGTAATTGACCATATTTCAAAGCATCATAAAGCCAGAGCAAAGCCTTGCTTCCTTTTCAGTTCAGTTCAGTCACTTAGTTGTGTCTGTCTCTTTGCAACCATATAGACTACAGCATGCCAGGCCTCCCTGTCCATCACCAGCTCCTGGAGTTTACTCAAACTCAAGTCCATTGAGTCAGTGATGCCATCCAACCATCTCATCCTCTGTCATCCCCTTTTCCTATCACCTTCTATCTTTCCCAGTATCAGGCTCTTTTCCACTGAGTCAGTTCTTCTCCTTAGGTGGCCAAAGTATTGAAGTTTCAGCTACAGCATATATCCTTTCAATAAATATTCAAGACTCACTCTTTTTAGGATGGACTGGTTGGATCTCATTGCTGTTCAAGGGACTCTCAAGTGTCTTATCCAGCACCACAGTTCAAAAGTATCAATTCTTCTGCACTCAGCTTTCTTTATATTCCAACTTTCACATCCATGCAGGACTAGTGGAAAAACCATAGCTTTGACAAGATGGACCATTGTTTGCAAAGTAATGTTTCTCCTCAAAACTGACTCATACAATTCCAAAACATATCTTTCTTTTCCAATACTGTCTTTCTGGGAAGCCGCATGGGACATGTTCATCCTCAATGCAGCACAGCCAGCTTATTCTACTACAGGTGTGTTCCTGGTTGTCTTTGGCTGAAAGGTATTGACTGAGTCATGTATCTATGCTTGCTTTGGAGGTCATTTGAAATTAATAAAGGGGTTCTGTACCCTATTTAGAAGTAGAGAGGCAGGGATAACAGGGCAGATTTTGAGGTAGATATGAAGAAATTTGAAAATATGACAGAATTTCTAGACTGTCAAGTGTCAATGTTTCCTGAATCCTCACTACCCTCTGTTATTTGCTTCCTTGTGCTGTGGCAGACATATAGTGTTTAAGGCCCATGGTACATGACAATTTCAATATCTCAAGAAGATCCTGGACTTTTTTTTTTTTTAACAGGCTTAGTAATGAATTTAAAATGTATTGCTTTAGTGATGTATTTTTGCATTTGTTTACGGTACAATGGCAATTTACTGAAGTAAAATGTGTTCTCATTGAATACAGTGTTGTTTGTAATTACATAGAACAGCTTTCCTTTTCTCCTTTTCTCATTTCTTTGTTCTTAAAATCTTCTGAATATGAATTTGTAAGCTCTTGTTTACAGTTACCTTCTATGTGCTTAAGACCTCCCACGAGTTCATTGATGCATTAGATCTTTGAGATAAGGAGGAATAATGAGGATGAGCAAGATGAGATAAATGCAAGCCTGAAAATGATGAAATAATCATAGAGATTCAAAGGTATGATGACTCTCAGATAAGGGTCTCTTACGCTTTGAACTCTGCATTTCACTGTGACTAGACAATAATTTTGATGGTAGGGTCAGGAAACAATTTGATAAATATTTGAGAAATGAATTAAAATGGATATTAAAAACTCTTTAAAAGTGTAACCAACCTGGTATGAAGAAGAGAAATATGGAAAAGGAACTAAGATGATACATAGTAAAGAGAAGAAAGATAGGAATTGCTGACATTTAAAAACATTTTATAATAATAGCCTGCTTGAGCTAAGCCTTAACATTAGTTGATATTCTTCCCTTGAATAAGTGGATTCTATATTTCCTCTCTTTGAACTTGGCTGTGTTTTTTGTGACTGTTCCAAAGTATAGATGTTAGTGAAAATGATGACACATGATAGGTTAGAAAAAAGCATGCAGCACCTGCTGATTTATCTTGAATAGTCACTCTGGGAGCCTTCAATAAACACTTAAGGATCTCTACTATCCTGAGGAAGCCACAGGGAAGTTTACAGGAAAGACAAGAGAGACCCAGAAACATAGTCTACTGTTTGAGCCCCAGCTGTTTCAGACTGCCCAGCCTAGGCGTTAGAGCATGGGAATGAAAACTTCGAACTGCCAGGGCTTAAGAGATTCACAGGATGCTCGAGGCTGGTACACTGGGATGACCCAGAGGGATGGTATGGGGAGGGAGGTGGCAGGGGGGTTCAGGATGGGGAACACATGTACACCCGTGGTGAATTCATGTCGATGTATGGCACAACAAATATTGTAAAGTAATTAGCCTCCAATTAAAATAAATAAATTTATATTAAAATAAAAGAAAGAAAGACAAAAGATTCAAAGTAAGAACCTTCAGAACTTACTCAACTCCCAGATCTTTGAGGAAAATAAAAGAATTGTTGTTTTCTACTACTGTTCTAGCATGGTTTGGTACAGAATGATTGGTAACTAATACATCAGGTATGCTGAGTACGAATCCATGAGTCTGTCTTTGGGTAATATGGGGGCCATTTGGAAAACTGTTCTTTTAAACCCAGGACCGTATATTCATACACAAAATTTCAAATACTTAACACTTTCCAAAGTATAAAATAGGCATGATAATATCTAGTCTACATATCTGGTAATGTTGAGGAGGCTTGAAAGATGCAAAATATTTGACTTTTTAATTTGTTTAACAAGGAAGTGTTATGTAAACACATAATTGGTATTCTGACTAGCATTATAACAGTTGCTAATATTTATTGAACACTGAATATATTTCAGAGACTCGTTTCATTATAGTAGTCAGCCTCAAAGATGATCCCCTGGTAATCACCAGTTATTGCTATTCATGAGTTTGTATGATACCCTTGCAAGTTGGCTAGGTTTAACTGGCTGGACTTCTAAAGAATAGCATATGGCAAAAGTAATGAGACTACTATCATAAGTAGTTCATAAAAGACTGACCTCAGTTTTACTTGTAGATTCTCTCTCTTTTTGGTTTTAATAAAACAAGCAACTATGTGGAAGAGTCTCAAATGGCAAGAAATTGAGGTCAAATTGCAGCTAATAGCAAGAAAGGTACTGAGGATGTGAGTCCCAAAACCCAGAAGGAGTTGGATCCCACAACAATCATATAAATGAATTCAGAAGCAGATCCTGCCCCCAGTTGAATCTTTATTACAGCCTTGTGAGGTATTATAAAGCTGAAAATGAAAAGTGAAGTGAAGTTGCTCAGTCGTGTCCAACTCTTTGCGACCCGTGGACTGTAGCCCACCAAGCTCCTGCGTCCATGGGATTCTCCAGGCAAGAATACTGGAGCGGGTTGCCATTTCCTTCTCCCGGGGATCTTCCTGACCCAGAGATCGAACCTAGGTCTCCCACATTGCAGGCAGATGCTTTAACCTCTGCACCACCAGAGAAACAAGGACCCAGCTAAATCATGCTCAGTTTCTTGATGTAAAGCAGTTATAAGANGTTCAATCCCTGGGTGGGGACGATCTCCTGGAGAAGGAAATGGCAATACACTCCAATATTCTTGCCTGGAAAATCCCATGGACAGAAGAGCCTGGTAGGCTATAGTCCATGGGGTCGCAAAGAGTTGGATATGACTGAGCAACTTCATTTTCACTTTCACTACTTCTAAAATTATATTTAATAGTGAAATATTAAAGTCTTTTATTTAGAGGTCAGAAACAAGGCATGTTGCCATTCTTGAAATTTCTGTTAGTTATTATATTAAAAATTCTAGCCACTGTAATGAAGCAAGGGGAAAAAGTCACAAAAAATGAAAGATGTAAATTTATTTTTTCAGATGACATGATTATTAATATAGAAAATCCTCAGAAATCTCCAAAACAACTTTGACTTTTAGTAAATTTAGCAAAGTCAGTGGCTACAAAGTTAATATAAAAAGTTTTTTATATCCTAGGAGCAGAGAAGCATTCAAAAATTGTTCAGCTACCGGAACATCAAAAATAATATATGTGAATAAATTAAACAAAAGATACGCAAGAAATCCNAGTAAATTTAGCAAAGTCAGTGGCTACAAAGTTAATATAAAATGTTTTTTATATCCTAGGAGCAGAGAAGCATTCAAAAATTGTTCAGCTACCGGAACATCAAAAATAATATATGTGAATAAATTAAACAAAAGATACGCAAGAAATCCACACTGAAATCTAATAAAATTGCTGTAAGATTAAAGAAAAACTAAATAAAGACATACTTTATGTTTACAGGTTGGAAAATGAAATATGCAGGATGTCAGTTTCCTCAAATTGATCTATAAATTTATTACAAACAAAACAATTCTGATAGATATTTTTTAGATTTGAGAAGTGACTCTAAAATTTTATGAAAATGTAATTTATCAAGGACAGGTAATGTGATTTTTCAAAAGCAAAATTTGAACTGTAACATTACTGTTTCTAATAATTACAGTAAGGCAATAATAATAAAGACAATGTATTAAAAAAAATACTCTAACTTTTATGAGATAGATTAACAAATACAAATTGTCTATGTTAATGTATACAATGTGATAAATTAACATATCATAAACTCATTAGGACAATTAAGTTATTAACAAATCTATCATCTTACAGTGTGTGTGTATTAGAAATAACAATTAATTAACAGGATACAGGATGCTTGGGGGTGGTGCACTGGGATGATCCAGAGAGATGGTATGGGAAGGGATGTGGGAGGTGGGTTCAGGATTAAGAACACATATACACCAGTGGTGGATTCATGTTGATGTAGGCAAAACCAATACAGTATTGTAAAGTAAAATAAATAATAAAAAAAAAAGAAAATGAAGCCTGGGAATATTAAAGAAATAGCTAAATAAATGAATACAAAATTAAAAAAAAGAAAGACCAATTAAGATCTACTCTTTTAGAGTATTGCTATACAGTAATCTGGAGGATATATTGTTAATTAGAAAAGTAACAAAAAAGAAGCAATATGCAGAACCATATTTAGGATGTTTTCTTTTGGTAAGGAAGTGAGGACATGGACTAATGGATGGATTTACATGCATATATTTGCTTATGCTAAAAACAAATTGAACAAAAAAATAAACTGAAAATGAATTAAAAGGTTAACCAATTGGGGGAGAGAAGGAAAAGAATGGGGAAGACAGAAGTGGAAGTTAGAATTTCTCACTTGACTGTGGGCTAGCTGCTCTACAATATGCATCTTTGTTGCTTTGAAGAAAGAGAGAGAAAAAAGTCTGTGGGCCACAATGAAAGATCCCGCATGCTTCAACTAAGACTCGAGGTAGCAAAATGAATTTGAAATGTTTAAAAACTGCATTCAGTTCAGTTCAGTTCAGTCGCTCAGTCGTGTCCGACTCTTTGCGACCCCATGAATCGCAGCACACCAGGGAAGGACAAAAATAGAAAGCTGTGGGCTCTAGATCAAGGTAGAAAACTTTCTCTGTAGGGGCCAGAGAGTAAATATTTTAGGTTCTGCAGGTAATATAAGTTCTTTTCTTTCCTTGTCCCCCTCTTTTCCTCTCCCTTTTTCCCTCCTCTTTCCTCTCCTTCCTCTCCTAGTCCCTCTCCTCCTCCTCCCTCTCTCCTTTCTGCTCTCCCTCCCCCTCCTCTTCTCCTTCTTTCTCTCTCCCCTCCTTTATTTCTAAAACTCTTTAAAAGTGTTCACAATATTTTATTTAATGAGTCATGCAAAGACAAGCTACAGCCTGATTGACCAATAGCTCACAATTTACTGGCACTTGCTTTAGATCAAAGTTGTCTAATTAAAAGTCCTGTGAAAATAAAAGAGGTTTTTTTTGTGTTTTTTTTTGTTGTTTTTGTTTTTTCCTGTACTATCCTTTACAGTAGCCATAGGGGCATGTGGCTATAGAGCACTTGAAATGTGATGAGTACAAAGAAGGCACTGAATTTGCACATTATTTAATTTTGATTAATTTATTTAGCCACATATGGCTAGCAACTACTGAAATGGACAGCATAGGAAACCCAGTTTTTTCCAAAATAATATTTCCATCTTAATTTTACAACTACTTGTAGCCTGGGGGTTACACCAGTAAGTTGTTTCTCATCTAGTTGATTACTACTAAACTAGATCTCCAAATACTATGTGTGTGTGTCATTCTGAAGGGCACTATATGTGTGTGTGTGTGATAACTGCTCAGTTGTGTCTGACTCTTTGTGATCACACGAACTATAGCCCACCAGGTTCCTCTGTCCGTGGAATTCTCCAGGCAAGAATACAGGTTGTGATTCCCTTCTCCAGAGGATCTTCCCAACGCCGGGAACAAACTCAGGTCTCCTGCATTGCAGACAGATTCTTTACAATCTGATCAACAGGGAAACCCCTCATATTGAGTATTATATATAATATTATATATAATACTAAGTATTATTGAGTAATATTGAGTATTATATATATATACGCAATATGTTTTCTTAAGATTTTCATTTTTAGTGTATTTATTTTGATTGCATGGCTATCTGTGTAATGGTTGGCTCTCCCTCTATGTTGTACAGTCTTTGCAAGAATGCTGACATCTGCTTTGTTCACTGTTCTAGCCCCAAAGTCTAGCACAGGACGTGGTACAATGTAGACATGTAAGAAGTATTTGTTGAATGACTGGGAGGTCCATGATAAAGAGTTCCTATGGTCAAACAGTTTGGGAAACACTGGATAAAACTGTTTTTTCAGTGACTTTTATATATTAATATGGACACTCTGAATTTTCAAAATGGGTTGTTAATCAAAACACTTCACAAATACTAAGAAACTTTCCATTTTGTGTTTGCTTCCAAATTACTTATTAACATGTTGCTGAACACTAATTCTTGATAAATGGCAACTTGAGAAATGCTGTTCTTGGTTTTATACTAGAGGAACAAAGGTAATTCTTACAATTCATATATGTTCTAGCCCAATTCCAGACTTGAAATCAAACCTTTATTATGGTAAATAGTGTTTTGTGTTTGTGTTTAATAGACTCAAAGTTAAAAAAATATTGCAAGAATAAGTCTCATACAGTTTAAAAAATGGTCACCATGATGCAGAATTACAATCATTTGGAAGCACTGACTTAGGAAATCTCATGGATATGGCTTTGGCAGGGGTTGTCTGCTGATTTTAAAAAAATTATTATTTAATATATTTGCCAGAATATTCACCCCACAGGCAAGATTAATTGCAAAAACATTAGGAGAATAGTAAAGACAGACTTTACTTTTCAATTTTTGCCTGGGGAAATCTTTCTCTGCAGAAATTGAGAACCATTTTCTAATGCTTATCACTTTCCACATTTCATCTGCCCCATTTCTTATGCTGTATAGCCTGACCAGGTCATAGGCCAGCATGCTCATTTACATGAAGTAGAAATCTACAAGATATAAAGATTAAAGAGGGTCACAAAGTCTGTATTATATTTTTTTTTCATTGAAACATGATGTCTATACTACTATCCTGTGAATCTGGACAGGCCCCGTGACTGCTTTGAATACTAGAATATAGTAGAAGTGATGCTAATAATTTTGCCCTCAGGCCAGAATATACTTCCTGTCTCTTGAGACACTTCTTATAGGAGTCCTGAGCAGCCAAGTAAGAAATTCAAATACCCTGAGACCATTATATTGTAGAATTCATGTGTCAGTATGTGACCATGTGACATTTGGTCAGTAGTTTCAGCTGGACCCAGCCTCCCAGCATCTACTGCAAGACACCTCCTTCTCTAAAAGATCATCTTCAAGACACCAAAGAGAAGCCTTCTTCAACCTTTCATGCCTGCACATTTACAGCTGAATACCATCAAGTGATCCCTGCTGATGTCCAATGGAAGAGAACAAACTCCTTAGCCAAATTCCTGACCCAGGTAACCATAATGTACAATGCAATCCTGTTGTNTGGCTCTCCCTCTATGTTGTACAGTCTTTGCAAGAATGCTGACATCTGCTTTGTTCACTGTTCTAGCCCCAAAGTCTAGCACAGGACGTGGTACAATGTAGACATGTAAGAAGTATTTGTTGAATGACTGGGAGGTCCATGATAAAGAGTTCCTATGGTCAAACAGTTTGGGAAACACTGGATAAAACTGTTTTTTCAGTGACTTTTATATATTAATATGGACACTCTGAATTTTCAAAATGGGTTGTTAATCAAAACACTTCACAAATACTAAGAAACTTTCCATTTTTTGTTTGCTTCCAAATTACTTATTAACATGTTGCTGAACACTAATTCTTGATAAATGGCAACTTGAGAAATGCTGTTCTTGGTTTTATACTAGAGGAACAAAGGTAATTCTTACAATTCATATATGTTCTAGCCCAATTCCAGACTTGAAATCAAACCTTTATTATGGTAAATAGTGTTTTGTGTTTGTGTTTAATAGACTCAAAGTTAAAAAAATATTGCAAGAATAAGTCTCATACAGTTTAAAAAATGGTCACCATGATGCAGAATTACAATCATTTGGAAGCACTGACTTAGGAAATCTCATGGATATGGCTTTGGCAGGGGGTGCCTGCTGATTTTAAAAAATTTATTATTTAATATATTTGCCAGAATATTCACCCCATAGGCAAGATTAATTGCAAAAACATTAGGAGAATAGTAAAGACAGACTTTACTTTTCAATTTTTGTCTGGGGAAATCTTTCTCTGCAGAAATTGAGAACCATTTTCTAATGCTTATCACTTTCCACATTTCATCTGCCCCATTTCTTATGCTGCATAGCCTGACCAGGTCACATGCCAGCATGCTCATTTACATGAAGTAGAAATCTACAAGATATAAAGATTAAAGAGGGTCACAAAGTCTGTATTATATATTTTTTTTTCCATTGAAACATGATGTCTATACTACTATCCTGTGAATCTGGACAGGCCCCGTGACTGCTTTGAATACTAGAATATAGTAGAAGTGATGCTAATAATTTTGCCCTCAGGCCAGAATATACTTCCTGTCTCTTGAGACACTTCTTATAGGAGTCCTGAGCAGCCAAGTAAGAAATTCAAATACCCTGAGACCATTATATTGTAGAATTCATGTGTCAGTATGTGACCATGTGACATTTGGTCAGTAGTTTCAGCTGGACCCAGCCTCCCAGCATCTACTGCAAGACACCTCCTTCTCTAAAAGATCATCTTCAAGACACCAAAGAGAAGCCTTCTTCAACCTTTCATGCCTGCACATTTACAGCTGAATACCATCAAGTGATCCCTGCTGATGTCCAATGGAAGAGAACAAACTCCTTACCCAAATTCCTGACCCAGGTAACCATAATGTACAATGCAATCCTGTTGTTTTATTCTAGTAACTTCGGAGCATATGCTACAATGATGCATAATTAGGATGGAGTGAAATAATTCTGAGTAAAATGATACTAAAGAGGCTGCTGCTAAGTCACTTCAGTCGTGTCCAACTCTCTGCGACCCCATAGACAGCAGCCCACCAGGGTCCCCCGTCCCTGGGATTCTCCAGGCAAGAACACTGGAGTGAGTTGCCATTTCCTTCTCCAATGCATGAAAGTGAAAAGTGAAAGTGAAAGTTCAGTCGTGTCCTACTCTTAGAGACCCCATGGACTGCAGCCTACCAGGCTCCTCCGTCCATGGGATTTTTCCGGGCAAGAGTACTGGAGTAGGGTGCCACTGCCTTCACCAAACTAAAGAGGAGAGAAAGGAACTATTTTCCTAGTATTCTTGACAATAGAGAAATTTAAGAGGGAGCACTTTGTTTAGAATGTGACCTGGAACATATGTAAAACCTAAAGAAAATATTCACTATAATTTTTCCCCATTCTTTGCTTTTTGAACTTAACTTTCTCTTCTATTTAGAAATAATTTGAAAAGCATTCTGAGCCTCAGTTTCTCATTCATAAAAATGGAGATTAGCCTCCAATTAAAATAAATGAATTTAAATTTTAAAAATGGAGATGATAATATCTGATCATCTCACAGAGATGCAAGATGATAAAATAATTACAAAGCAAGCAGAATGAGAAGATTAATTTTAACTGAGTACATAGTGCATAGCAAGCATGTACCAATTTTTTCTTCTTTCCCTTTGCTGACTGGTGACAAGAGGAAAGACTCAGCATCAGGAGAGTGAGTAAAATTAACTGCAAGATATTAGTTGAATCACTAACATTGCTGGAGAATTCCACTGAACTTTGACAATTGTTATATATCTACTGATCTGTGTTATTTATATTGAGATTCAAATATGTCAGTTGTTATTAACAAAGTTTATGAAGTTAAAACTGCTAGGAAATATGAAATACTCATGTTGGTCACTAATGGTGGTGATGATGATGTTTGTCAGTGTGTGTCTGTGTGCTCAGTCACTCAGTCATGTTCGATTCTTTATGACCCAACAGACTATAGCTTGCAAGGCTCCTCTGTTCATGGAGTTTTCAAGGCAAAAATACTGGAGGAGGTTGCCACTTCCTTCTCCAGGGGATCTTCCTGACCCAGGGATCAAACCCACGTCTCTTGTGTCTCCAGCACTGGCAAGCGGATTCTTTACAACTTGTGCCTTCTGGGAAGTCCTGATGATGACAGTCTACTGTTTCCCTGGACTGAAAATCTCTAGATCCATGTCTTATCTCAAATCCTTATACTATGTGGTGAGCACAATGGAGACATCTACAGAAAAGATGCTTTGAATTCCATTTCCCTTAGTCATTTAGGAAACCAGTTTCTGGGGTCACAATAAGATTCAGGTCCACTAAATGCCTATCCTCAAAGGACAAGATGAAGTTGTACAACTTCCTGGAGTCTTTTAGCACTTCTGAGTGGCATTTACACCATGGATTATGGTCATTTGTAGATACCACTGAGAATCTTGTTGTTTTCATACCTACAACTTTGTATGGGTTAGTGGTTTGTTAATTCTGCTTAGCAGGGTTATTTTGTATAACAGAGTTTAGTAGTGTGTGTGGCTGAGTAAGAAGCTTGGTAGTACAAAGATCAGGTCTGAAACTGGGAACCTGGGCTCCAGTTTTCAATCACATTCTTGCTATATGACCTTGAGGAAATCACTAACTCCTTGAGCTTCAACTTTCTCATTCATAATAAGGGGGTAATAAGCCCTGATTCACTGACCTATTATGAAGTAAAATGACATAAGGCAGGTGACAATACTAGGACGATTATATAGAGGTCTGAAAAAAAAAAGCACTTTATTCACACTACTACTGAGTAGTTACGATTTTTGAGTCAAATTAATTTTTGCAGTTGAGCTGAGCCCAGTGATCACAGAAAGACAAAGACATTTATCTGTGACCCTTTCTAGATTGATGTCATTCCATTTAATTATTTTTGCTGTTGTTTCCCTTGCTTGAGGAGATATATCCAAAAACTTTTTCCTAAGACTAGTNGTTGAGCTGAGCCCAGTGATCACAGAAAGACAAAGACATTTATCTGTGAACCTTTCTAGATTGATGTCATTCCATTTAATTATTTTTGCTGTTGTTTCCCTTGCTTGAGGAGATATATCCAAAAACTTTTTCCTAAGACTAGTATCAAAGAACTTTCCACTAACAACACAGAAGCTCCATCAGTGAAATCTCCAAAATATGAGCCTCAGTCATACTCCTTTTATTTCTCTCAGATGATTAAATGTACAGTATATAAGAATGGGGAATCTACAATACATCTTTGCTTTGTCACTTCCCAGAAATTTGACCTTGGCCAAGTGATTTAACTGCTTTGGGCCTCCTTTTCCTTACCTGTCCAATGGATATTTGTCCAAAAAAAAAAAATTTCTTGAAGATTTTCACATTCAGGTGCATTTTCCAGAGCTGGAAAATGGGAGGGCACCAAGGCAAGGCGGGAGGAAATGGAGAGAATAGCTGAACATATAAAGGAATTAATGATGTAAATTTTTCATAATGAAAGATCCAGGGTAAAGAATATATGAGGGATAATCCTTTGCAGATGCTTATTCTTGTAATATCGCTGTCATATTGAGATTTCTTCCAAATAATTGTTTTTAAAAGAAAAAAGAAATAATACCAGCAAATTCCTAAGTTATATGTTGGAAGAGCTTGAGATTGCATCCAGCAGCAGTTTGGGCATCTGGAAATAACTTCTATGTTGCTTCCTGATCATTCATTAGGACTCAGAGAAACACAGTGGGCTTGAAAATTTTTTCATTTAAAATGTTTTAAATCATTTCTCTTATAAAGTTTGTGTGGCTATCAGAGCTTCTGACAGTGTAGGGACTCCACAAATGCTTGCCTTTTGCTTTTCCCCAAACAGGTATACATGATTGACAGACATCATTTGCTTAATGGGAACAGTTGTTATATCTGCGTGAATAGTCTTTACTGTGGCATTCCTCATAACCTGACTGCTGGAAAATATGCATCAAGATGAGGTGGCAGCATAGCATAGTAGCCAAGAGCATAGACTATTGAACAAAACTGCCTGGATTCAAATCCCAGCCCTTCCACTTATTAGCACTATGACCTTGGGTAAAAAACTTGCCTTCATTCCTCTCTTATAAAATGCAGACCAAAAAATTACAGTGTTTTGTGACTTATCAGAAGCTTTGTTGTTCAGTTGTTAAGTCTTGTCTGACTATTTCCCATGGATTGCAGCACACCAGTCTTCTCTGTTCTTCATTATCTCCTGGAGTTTGCTCAGACTCATGTCTATTGAGCCAGTGATGCCATCCAACCATCTCATCCTCTGTTGTCCTTTTCTACTCCTATGCTCAATCTTTCCCAGTATCAGGGTCTTTTCCAATGAGCTGGTACTTCACATCAGATGGTCAAAGTACTGGAGCTTCAACTTTGGCATCGGTCCTTCCAATGAATATCCAAGCTTGATTTCCTATAGGATTGACTGGTTTGATCTCCTTACTGTCCAAGGGACTCTCAAGAGTTTACTCCAGCATCACAGTTTGAAGGTATCAATTCTTTGGTGCTCTGCCTTGTTTATCAGAAGCTAACATTTATAAAATGTTTATAATAGTATGTGATATGTAATAAACACTATGTAAGCATTTGTTAGAGAAATAAAAATTGCCTCTGAGAAGGAAGGCTTGAGACAATAGAGATTTCTGGGCCCCCAGTATGACTGGATGAATAAGAATCCTTTGAGCCAGTGGCATTTTAACAAGTGCTCTAGATAATTCTTAGTGACATTAAAGTTTGAAAGCCAGTGCTTTGGTTATTAGGAGCTTTGATGAAGTGATTCCACAGAGGCAACTAATATAGTAAATTAAACTTTGCTTTTTCTGTCAGTATCTTAGGTCTGAAAAATCCCCAAATCCTTGTGGAAGATTTCTCCCCAAATCAAATTAAATGAACCAATAAGATATGCTTCTGGAACGATTAGCATCTCAAATGATAGTTGAGTTGGTGTGTATCCTTGGTTTGTTTTTTCCAGGTGCCTTCTCTTCCTTGATCGGTTTCCCCAGGATAAATGTTGCCTACTGCCCATATCTCTGCTTGTCTGAGGTATGAATAAAAACGAGGCCCCTGGGCAATTGGGATACACTGGAATATAGATAGCGCTTTACCCTGAATTAGTCAGTCCAGTCTCTATGCCTAGTGGAGAAAAGCTCCAATAGGAAATGCCAATTAAGCATGATGATTTTAGCAACATTTTTTTTTTCCCAGAAGGGAATTTAGAGTTATTGAAGCAAAGTTGTTAGTTTCCACATTAATTTTGTCATTGGAGCAAATTTCTACAGTTAGACTGAATACCTTCATGATGCATGAAAGTCATATTCATGGTCACATTATGANGGGTATTGTTTTTGCTTTGGCTCCATCCCTTCATTCTTTTTGGAGTTATTTCTCCACTGATTTCCAGTACCATATTGGATCACATGATTAGTAGAAACCAATAGGTAAATAACTGCCCCCAAAGTTACCATAACTGGACTTCATTAATAGATGTTTAATGAGCAGATGATAATAGGGTATAATTTCTCTGAACTTTGAACACTTCACATATGGAACGTTAATATCTTAAGAAGACATTGACAAGATAGTTTTCAAGACAAGACAACATTGATTACCATAATCATGTATTGTGGTAATCATGCAAATTCCTACTTTTCATCAGTTTCTTTTATGCAAAGGCTAAATAAAAGTGCATTACAGCAAGAAGTTGCAAAAACAATCTTACTTCAGTTTTCCAGAGAGAGTTTCTGTATATTACAGACTCTTTGTTCGCCTTTCTAGATACCAAATAGACGACCATAGATTTCTTCCATCTCCACAGTTTTAAGATTCTTTATCTTTTTTTGGAAATATTTCTGTTTTCCCAGAAATGTTCCCAGACATCAATAACTTTAACCTGACCACATATGGTAATGTGTATCAAATTTAGAAATATTTTAAACTCAAAACCACCAAAACTGGCTGATCATAACCATTTATTTATGCTCAGAGGAGAGGAGTAAATATTTTTCTCTTTCATCACAGAAGCATCAGCTTTATCTGTGGTAGCTTTATCTGTATCTGCCAAAACTATGACTTTCTTTGTAATTCTTTAGCCAATGACCTCAAGCCTGACCTACAGCAGTCATCTCCCTGGAGATGAAAAAGGTCATTTAGACACTTCACCCCCTAGTCATTAGGAGAATACAAAATTTCATCCCAAATTAGTGTTCCTAAAGGTTAAAGTCATCTCACAAAACTAATACAGAAAGAAGGAGTAGTGATTTAAAAAAAAAAAAACTGGAACAAGAATTGGCTAGACTTAACATTTTCAAATGTTCTCTCAATATTCCTTCTNTGGTACTTCACATCAGATGGTCAAAGTACTGGAGCTTCAACTTTGGCATCGGTCCTTCCAATGAATATCCAAGCTTGATTTCCTATAGGATTGACTGGTTTGATCTCCTTACTGTCCAAGGGACTCTCAAGAGTTTACTCCAGCATCACAGTTTGAAGGTATCAATTCTTTGGTGCTCTGCCTTGTTTATCAGAAGCTAACATTTATAAAATGTTTATAATAGTATGTGATATGTAATAAACACTATGTAAGCATTTGTTAGAGAAATAAAAATTGCCTCTGAGAAGGAAGGCTTGAGACAATAGAGATTTCTGGGCCCCCAGTATGACTGGATGAATCAGAATCCTTTGAGCCAGTGGCATTTTAACAAGTGCTCTAGATAATTCTTAGTGACATTAAAGTTTGAAAGCCAGTGCTTTGGTTATTAGGAGCTTTGATGAAGTGATTCCACAGAGGCAACTAATATAGTAAATTAAACTTTGCTTTTTCTGTCAGTATCTTAGGTCTGAAAAATCCCCAAATCCTTGTGGAAGATTTCTCCCCAAATCAAATTAAATGAACCAATAAGATATGCTTCTGGAACGATTAGCATCTCAAATGATAGTTGAGTTGGTGTGTATCCTTGGTTTGTTTTTTCCAGGTGCCTTCTCTTCCTTGATCGGTTTCCCCAGGATAAATGTTGCCTACTGCCCATATCTCTGCTTGTCTGAGGTATGANCAACAGTTTACTAATAGAAAAATGAAGTTATAGTAAAGATTCTATTTAAAACCATTATAATTCAAGGAGGCTGAGATAAAGTTAATGTTTTCACTATTCATGTAAAAGGCTAAACAAGTTAGGAAAAACATATTGACTATTACAAAGATAACTATTTTAAAACTTTAGTGTTATGGATATGTACAAAAAGCAAAAGAGTACTACCGATTTTTTGTGTCTAGACATCCCTCTACCTTGCATGTCCATTTAGAAATTCGCCTATTAAAAGACAGAAGAGTTTAAAATTATAAAAATGAGCAGCATATGTCATTTAAAAGGACAAAATGAGTTGTACCAGGAGCTAGATCTTCATGTTAACTGATCCTTGAATTTAGCTCTAATCTTTCTGGCAGACAAGGCAATGAGAAAAATGAGATTCTCAACTGTGTGCTGTTTGATAAAAGCTCAATGAAAAGTAACCTCTTTCCTAGAATCAATTCTCTTAAAAACCTGTCCAGTTGTTCTTTATCAAAGGAACATGGGACTTCCCTGGTGGTCCAGTGGTTAAGACTCTGAGCTTCCATGCAGGGGGCATGGGTTCAATCCCCAGTCAGTGAACTAAGATCCTAAATGCCATGGGGATATCAGTTTTGTTGGTATACTGAAAAAAGAAAAATAAAAGATCACATGATTAGTAGAAACCAATAGGTAAATAATTGCCCCAAAGTTACCATAACTGGGCTTCATTAATAGATGTTTAGTGAGCAGCTGATGAAAGGGTATAATTTCTCTGAACTTTGAACAAATCACATATGAAATGTTAATATCTTAAGGAGACATTGACAAGACAGTTTTGGGGCAAAACGAAAAAAAGAAGAAAATAAAAGGAGCAGTAAGGTTCAATATTTTGAACTATAATTTTGCCAAAGATTAAGAAAATGTTCTTCACCATTTTCTTGATTTTTTCGTGCTTATTTTTTGTAGGTCTTTTCCTTCTCTTGTGTTTCTTGCCTAGAGAAGTTCCTTTTGCACTTGTAGAGCTTGTTTGCTGGTGCTGAATTCTCTTAACTTTGCTTGTCTGTAAAACTTTCAATTTTTCTATCAAATCTGGACAAAAGCCTTGTTGGGTAGAGTATTCTTGGTTGTTGTTTCTTCTCCTTCATCACCTTAAAAATATTGTGCCATTCCCTTCTGGCTTGTAGAGTTTCTATTGAAAAATCAGTTGATAACCTTATGGGAGTTCCCTTGTATGCTGTTTGTGTTTTTTTCCTGTTGCTTTTAATAATTTATCTTTGTCTTTAATTTTTGTCAGTTTGATTACTATGTGTCTCAGTGTGTTCCTCCTTGGGTTTTTCCAGCCTGGGACTCTCTGCACTTCCTGGACTTGGTTGACAATTTCCTTTCCCAGGTTAAGGAAGTTTTCAGCTATTATCTCTTCAAATATTTTCTTTTAGGTCCTTTCTCTCTTCTCCTTCTGAGATCCCTATAATGTGAATGTTGATGTGTTTAATGTTGTCCCAGAGGTCTCTTTAGGGTGTCTTAATTTCTTTTCATCCCTATATATCAATAATTACCTTAAATGTAAACAGATTAAATGCATCACCGAGACTGGCTTGGTAGATACAAAAACAGGACCCATATATATGCTGTCTACAAGAGACCCACTTTAGACCTAGTAACATTTACAGACTCAAAGTAAGGGGATGGGAGAAGGTATTCCATGCAAAAAGGAAATCAAAAGACAGCTGGATTAGCAATACTCATATTGGACAAAATAGACTTTAAAACAAAGACTTAGAAAAAGAAAGATACTACATAATGATCGAGGGTTCAATCCAAGAAGATATAACATTTACAAATATATATGCCCACAAAGTTCTGTCTAGTCCAAGTTATGGTTTTTCCAGTAGTCATGTATGGATGTGAGAGTTGGACCATGAAGAAAAACTGAGCCCTGAAGTATTGATGCTTTTGAACTGTGGTGTTGGAGAAGACACTTGAGACTCCCTTGGACTGCAAGGAAATCAAACCAGTCTATCCTAAAGAAAATCAGTCCCGAATATTCATCAGAAGGACTAACACTGAAGCTGAAACTCCAATACTTTGGCTATCCAATGCAAAGAATTGACACCTTGGAAAAGTCCCTGATGCTGGGAAAGATTGAAGGCAGGAGGAGAAGGGAACAACAGAGGATGAGATGGTTGGATGGCATCACCGACTTGATGGACATGAGTCTGAGCAAGTTTTGGGAGTTGGTAATGGACAGGGAGGCCTGGCGTGCTGCTGTTCATGGGGTCACAAAGAGNGGCAGGAGGAGAAGGGAACAACAGAGGATGAGATGGTTGGATGGCATCACCGACTTGATGGACATGAGTCTGAGCAAGTTTTGGGAGTTGGTAATGGACAGGGAGGCCTGGCGTGCTGCTGTTCATGGGGTCACAAAGAGTCAGACGCAACTGAGCAATTGAACTGAAATATATATGCACCCAACAGAGGAGCATCTCAATATGTAAGGCAAATACTAACAACCTAAAGGGAGAAATTGATGGGAACACAATAATTGTGGGGGACTTTAACATGGACAGATCATCCAGCAGAAAATAACAAGAAAACAGAGGCCTTAAATGACACTTTAGACCAGTTGAACTTAATTGGTATTTATAGAATATTCCATCCAAAAGCAGCAGACTACATATTCTTCTCAAGTGCACATGGAACATTCTCCAGTATTGACCATATGCTGGGAACAAGGTGAGCCTTGATAAATTCAAGAAAACTGAAATCATATCAGTCATCTTTTCTGAGCACAACACTATGAGATTAGAAATAAACTACCAAAAAAAAAAAAAAAAAAAAGAGGGGAGGCTTCCCCAGTGGCTCAGACAGTAAATAATCTGCTTGCAATGCAGGAGACACAGGATCCATCCTTGGATCAGGAAGATCCCCTGGAGAAGGAAATGGCAACCCATTCCAGTATTCTTGCCTGGAAAATTCCATGGTCAGAGGAGTCTGGTGGGCTACAGTCCATGGGGTCACAATGGGTCAGACATGACTGAGTGACTAACACTGGTCACAAGAAAAAAACTATAAAAACACAAATATGTGAAGGCTAAACAGTAAGCTGCTAAACAACTAATAGATCACTGATACCTAGAGACAAGTGAAAATGAAAGCACAATGGCCCAAAACCTGTGGGGTGTAGCAAAAATAGTTCTAAGAAGGAAGCTTTTAGCAATACAACCTTACCTTAGAAACAAGAAGAACAGATTGGATGGCATCTTGGGTCTGGTTCCCTTGAAATAGGCTCTCAAATGGAGATTTTCCTGCTCAAATTTGGAGGCAGGTGGGGGCAGGGGGAGAGGGGCATTTAGGATTAGCACCATGGAGGAGTTACGAAAATAGGACTCAATGGGACCTTCCCGGGACAGACCCCTCCCCTATATTATCTGCTTTAGCTCCTCTCCCTATATAACAGTATTCTGAGTTGTTCTACAGTTGTGAAAACCCCCACCAAATGGACAGTGTTAAACCTGATGAACTGGAGTATGCAGCCCTCAGGCCTACTGGAGTTTAAGGATTGATAATGTTGACCGCTGTGACACCACCCTGTAACCAGCAATCAGAGAACTGCGCACAAGCTAATCACACACCCTGTAAGCAGCCTCCCTCATTTGGCCTTTAAAAATGTTTTCTTAATAAATAACTAATAAGAACTTACTGTATAGCATAGGGAACTCTCCTCAATACTCTGTCATGACCTACCTGGGGAAAGAATCTAAAAAATGAGTTGAGATACTGAGATAGATAGATACATATATATATTATATACACACACACACACACACACACACACATATATACACACACACACATATATATACACACACACACATATATATATAATTGATTCACTCTGCTATACAGCACAAACCAACACAACATTGCAAATCAAACAAACTCCAATTAAAAAACTGCTTTCTTGAAACCTATATGGGAGTTTGGTTTCTTCCAGCACTAACTGTCCTAGACTCTTTGGCACCTTATAATAAATGCTGCACTTTCCTTCACCACAAAAAAGGAAAGAAAATGTTCTTCAGATTGCCTTAATAAAGTTGACTTCAACATTCAATTATAACTTGGTGAAAGCATTTCTGGAGGGGATTTAAAAAATATGTTTCGGGAATATTGTATTCTGTTGATCTAATTTAACACAAGAACAGATTTTAGGTAATTTAAAAGACTGATTGAATAATACTCTCCGTAGGTCTTCTCTCTCAAATTTCACTTATCTCATGCCCAATTCTATACTTCTTCACTATTATTACTTCTCACAAACTACAAGAATGTTCATGAAGATAAGCACAAAGAAGAAGGTATTGCTATAATATCCCCAGCCAGCAATTTTCACTGGTAGTATTTTCTGGTATATCTTTCATAGATGACGGATAAGGATTGAGATCTAGAAATAGTTTTGTTTAGTTTTCATCAAATTGGGTCATACTGGACACACTTTTATAGTATTGTTTTCTATTAACAGTATGTTATAAGCATTTGTCGTTAGGTATTTTTCTGTAAGTTTACTCTTATTTCCATCATATTATTCCATTGCACAGATATACAATATTTTATTTAATCTCTTGCTTGTGGACATATAAGTAGTTCTCCTTGTTTAGGTTATATGTAACTGTATAATTCTAATTACTTTCTTAGGACTGATACTTTGGTCTCAGGTCTTTTTGATTTCTCTTTCACTGGGTCCATTGCCCTTGTAATTATTTGTGTAATGTTTATTCACTTATTGACAGAAGATAATGTCTAGCACTTGATATAGAAGACACTCAATAAATACTTTTGATTAAATAAGTGAACTTTTTAAAACTGTGGAGAACATTTTATCAAGTTTGCTTGAAAAAGTTGTGTCAGTTCAGACTTTGCCTGAGAGCAGGATGAGGATCCCTCTTTTTCCATATTCACTTTGGGTATCATCTCGGGCATTACTTTGGCATGCAAAAAATATCAGTTCACTACTGACTTAATTTAGATTTTTTAATTTTTTCACAAGTTTGGCAAGTGCTTAGAAACGGTCATTTCAGTGTTATCTGGAAAGTGTCTAAATCACCAGTGTTCAAAACAACATTCTCTGGTCTAAGCTACCAGATTCACAGACAGTAACTTCAGGCTATAAATATTCAGAATTCTGACTTCTGTTAAAGAAAGATTTTCATCTGTGCAGAGGTAGACCATAGAGGCACCTATGAGCTAGACATTTGGGGAAATTGACAGGAAAACCCAGTTAGGTACCTGTACCTTTGAACTCTTCTTTTCTGCTCATCATAATTTCCATACAACACATATTTTTAAAGGAACAAAACATAAAATATACACTGACCATTTTTCTTGGTCAGTTATTTTTTAAGTATTTAAATTTGGTTTTCCTTTTAATATGTTCATTTCTCTCCCCCATTTCCTGATCCACTTAAATTCCACTGTGCAATCATATCCACCTCACTGGTATTAAGTACTGTTAATGACATCAGTGTGTAGGCTGCAAAAAAATATCAAACTTTTGAGAGGAGTTAGTCATGCAATTTGTGTGGTCTTGTCTTAGAGCCACTACATTAAAAAAAAAAAATCCTACATCACTCATCCTGAGCAAAATGATACAGATTTCTTCATTTTGCAGTTGCTGAGGGGTGTCAGTTCTCTTGAGAGTCTATGATCTAATTCACACCCATAAATCACAGGTCATGGCTTCTGATGGGTGATGGTGTCAGTGCCTAGGGTCAGATTATTCTGGTATAATGATAAAACATTCAAAGAGTAGATGTAAGCTGATATTTTAAGACAGCTGCTCTCAAGTGTACTTTCAACATCATTGTTCACATATAAAATGAAAAAGGAGGATACTAGCCATTTATAGAACTGAAACTGGATTCTTTAAGAGACAGAAAAAAGAAAGACTGTGTGTTCAAGGCACTGATATCATATAATTGAGACAGGTTGTCTTGCAGTGGGATATGTCGATAAGACCTATTACCCAAGATCCTCTGTTTTCTCAGGAAATTCTACCATACTGTCTTGGTCCCCTAACTCTTTCAATTTCTGAGACCATTTACTACTTCACCTTTTATCTCAAAACTTCCAAAAAAAAAAAAAAAAAACCCATTCTTAGTTGATTAATCATTTTGCTTCTTATTTCACTGAAGGTAATAGAATCAATCAGAATAGAATTTCCTCAACTTCCTACCATCAAACAACCAACCTACCTGTATCTCTGCCCCTATTCTCCATGTGGCCCCTGGCCTGTCCCTGCTTGCTTCCACTTGAGAGTGGGTCGCATTTCCTCTCCCTTGCTGAAGGGCTTTGCTCCAGCATCAGTTTTGCTCCTCTTTAACAGATCATTCTCATCAGCATAAAAATATGTAGCTCTTTTCATATCTTCATAAAAGCTCCTCCCTTCCCTTGACCCCACAGCCCATTTTAGACACCACCCCGTTTTATGCTTCCCTCTAAAGCAAAATTCCTCAAGAGCTGTCTAATGGTTGTCTCTTCTACTTCCACCCATTTATTTCTCTGTTTTAAGCCTTTGCTTTCATTCATTGCTGAAGACTTAAGCAACTGTATGACAGCAAAAGAGATGACTACAAAAAAGACTTCATCCATATTCCATGAGCCTAAGACCTCAGTCCCATTTGTGCCTATTTCTTGTATTTGCTCATTGGTGTATGCCCTCTCTTACACTGTTTCAGTCATAGACTAGGAATATTTTTCTATGCCACTCTCCTTGCTTGACAATATAATTTCCTATCTTGTGGTACAATTTAAAGAATTCATATTTTAGGAGTTAAATTTCATCTAGTTGATATGTGAGTAATTCATTTAACCATTCACTGTTTTGGGCCATTTAGATGGCATTTTACTATTGTTACAAATATTGCTGTGGTTAAGCACTTCGAGTACCTAATTTAGTAATAGCCTTTGTGTGAATTGTTTGTCCATATATTAATATATTGTAGAGGAATCATTTAAAATGTGATATGTGTCCTAAGTTGCTTCAGTTATATCTGACTCTTTGTGACTCCATGGACTGTAGCACCCCAGGCTCCTCTGTCCATGGGATTCTCCAGGGAAGAACACTGGAGTGGGTTGCCATTTCCTCCTCCAGGGGATCTTCTCAACCCAGGGATTGAACCTGTATCTCCTGCATTGTAGGCAGATTCTTTACTGCTGAGCCACTGGGGGAAGCCCAAAATGTGATATAGCTATCCTACACAGTGGCTGATATTCTATCTACTCCGGAAAAAGTGTAAGATCCTCCATAGTGTCTGGCCACATCAAGCTGACCCTGGAATGGGAGGACAGTTGTCTCATCATCCTAGTTATACTTCATCAATGTTCTTTCAAGCCCTGCTGGCAGGGTTCACTCAGTGGCCATTTTCAAGGCTCTCCGGGCCAGAAGGAGACGCAGTGTCCACATTCCGGCATGACCTATGCTTCAGCAGATCACATTCCTCTTGGAAGGACTCTCTGACTATTCACTACTTTGGTGGCATCACCTGATTAGACCTTTGTGTCTTGAAACTCAGCAAGTATCCAGTCAAGAAACTGGACAAAAGTGACCTAGTTTACAACCTTTGCGTATCTCTTCAAGTTCTTATCTCCAGGAATATTGCTTTCCTTAAGGCCAAAAAGTCACTATTCCCCATCCCTAAATCTCTCTTTACATAGACTGGGAAGAAGAGGGTACTAGCTGGTGTGCCCATTAGTAAGTCCTGGGAAGATATTCTGGCAGCTTGACTTCCAGATACTTCTCTCATGGGAGAACATGTAATCTCCCATGTAGGGAGCTCATAGCTCCCTAGCTTTGGGTCCAGC
This sequence comes from Neotragus pygmaeus, assembly GCA_006410875.1. NCBI lineage: Eukaryota > Metazoa > Chordata > Mammalia > Artiodactyla > Bovidae > Neotragus > Neotragus pygmaeus. Next base: position 427,255 of record SJYV01038155.1, read on the forward strand.
CTAAATCCCACAACTTGTAGATAATAGAAAAGTCCTATCAATATCCTGTTACAGCAACGAACCTTTCCTTTCTTCAACATTTTCTGCACTGCTTTAAGTATGGTTTTTGTCAACATTTTAGGTGGAAGGTGTCTGGTTTGTTTGCCTCTCTGGACCCACCATTCATCTTTCTGGTCCCTACAAGGAGGCTAACTTGGAGGGACCACACCAACTTCTTCCCTTGCTCTCTGGCTAAAAGGGAAGGAAAAGAAGTAGACTGAGGTTAATTCTTGGCTCTTTCCTGTGATGTCACCTCTGTGACATGAGACTCACTACTCTCTGCAGGGCGTCCAATTTGACATGATTCTCTCATCCCAGATTCTGGCAATCCCACTCTCCCCTTGTCCCTCTGGGGCTCGGAGTGGTAACAGCCCTGCCAGTATTCACCCAGTTCTAACACTATGCCTTGTGGATCTTCCATTCCCCACCCACAGCTTCCAGAGTAAACTGTTCTCAAATTACCCTGTTTCAAATGTGTCATTCTACTGAGGCCTTGCCTGATGGAGAATATAATTGAATTTGATTTTCAAACTCAACCTGAGAATTTTTGCCTTTTGATGGGAGAATTTCACATTTATTGTGACAATTTATATAGTTAACTTTATTTCTTCCATTTTATTGTGCATTTTTATATTTTCTTTTCCTCACTTAGCTTGATAAGGTTTCTTTTTAGCTCTTCCTCCTATACTCATAAATTGGATGTCCATCTGCTACTCATAATGTTTCTGGATTTAACAGTCATATTTATATTTCTATGAATATTTGAAAATTAAATAATACCCTCCAACTTGCTCATTTCCTACCAGACAGGTATATTTTCATTTTTACTAATAGTTGTCTTCCCAACTATTATAATATTTATACTGATGTATCAAAAAAAATAAGTAACAACTTTGCCTTTTTAGCACCCTGTATTATTAGTTTAATCCTTCTCCACTCCTTCCACTGAAGTGAAACCTTTAGAATATTGAACTGCCCAGGTCCTCCCAGTGTCGCCTAAATCTTGAGTTTGTATGAGGTAATTATAGGATTTCAATCCCAGACAGTGATTGAGTTTTTCCTCCCAGAATCTCTCTCCTGTTTCAAAATTCTTACCAGAGTATAATCTCCAGTTAACTGTCATCATCCATTTAGATACAATTGCAAATATTAGAAGATTCATTGTTTATCAATGTTTCTTGAACTTTTCACTTTCCCTGTCACAAGATTTGAGTTTCCTTTGGTTGGAACATTTTCTCAGAAAGGTACATGGGCAGGATATTTTTGGAGCCTCTGCAACACACCAAAATTTCTTTACTTTGCTCTTACCTGTGGATGAGATCTGCCTTTGATAGAGGGATATCTCCAGTGATCTGTAAATATAAATGCAAACTGTCTGACTCAACCAAGGTTGCAGGTAAGAAGTCTCTTACTAGCCTAGTTACCTTTCCTTTATTAGTTGCCTCTGAAAGTTCTATTCTTTGTCGAGAAGCCTTGTAAAATTTTTTACTGTGATGTCAAATGGTGATTTCCTAAATCCGTCATTCCCTCCACATTCAGTAGTGAGCATTTTTTATATATGGCATCAGCTACTGTAAGGAAAAGCTGCTTCTTCTCCTTATCCATCCATTTATGTATATTAGTATGAACTCATGGATGCTCATTTTGTTCAGTAGGCAATATCTGTTTTTATCACTGCTTGCTGCTACTGCTGCTGCTGCTGCTGCTGCTGCTAAGTCGCTTCAGTCGTGTCCGACTCTGTGCAATCCCATAGACGGCAGCCCACCAGGCTCTGCAGTCCCTGGGATTCTCCAGGCAAGAACACGGGAGTGGGTTGCCATTTCCTTCTCCAATGCATGAAAGTGAAAAGTGAAAGTGAAGTCACTCAGTTGTGTCCAACTCTTAGCCACCCCATGGACTGCAGCCTACCAGGCTCCTCCGTCCATGGGATTTTCCAGGCAAGAGTACTGGAATCGGGTGCCATTGCCTTCTCCACTATCATTGCTTACTGATGCTCAGATTGTCCCAGATTTGGCTAGTGGGAACCCATTCAGGTTGGCTTTCATGTTCTTTTGACATAATCCCATCATTCTTTGAACACTACTTTCTAGCACACACACAAAAATTTTCAAGGCTTATCTTACACTTCTACAACACCAATCGCAGAATAAAGAATATTTTCAAAGAGTTCTGGGGTTTTTAAATTTTGTTTGTTTTTGTTTTCTTTTTCTTTTTTTTTTTTTTTTTTTTTGCAGAGAATGGTATTTAGTAGTGGATTTGAACAGAAGGTATGCTCAACATTAGTGCAATGACATTGCTGTTAGGCTCTCTCAATGGAAAGAACTAAGGAATATACATCTACATATTTATATACACATACAGGCATACTATCAAAAACACAAAATCACTGATATATCTGACTCTAATTTTACATATCACAGGTTTATTCTGATTTTCTCCCTTTCCATATTTGTAAATTCTTTTTCTAATGGTGAGAAACCTGGCCCCCCATTATCTCAGTATGTTTGTTGGATCCACCCCCAATGTAATCAGTCTCTTATCACCACTGCTCGCTGAGTGGACATCCTCCTCACCTCATTCTGCCTTCAACATCCATGTCTGGCAGCTGCCCCTCCATGGTGCGGATGCTGCCCTTACCTTGCATGGGCTCACATGCCACACACTGCAACCACCACCCACTCCACGCAAATGCCTTTCTTATGCTTCTTGGGTACCATCTCCTTGCACTGGGTCACCAGCACACACTCTCCAATATGGATATTTACTTTTCCTCAATTTCATCTACTGGCTTTAGGATCAAATTATTTAAATAAGAAAGAAGGAAGGAAGGCAATTAGAAAACAAATTATCTAGCTATACATGTATGTACATGTATACCTATATTTATATGTTACGTATGGAATCAAGATTGCCAGGAGAAATATCAATAACCACAGATATGCAGATGACACTATCCTTATGACAGAAAGTGAAGAGGAACTAAAAAGCCTCTTGATGAAAGTGAAAGAGGAGAGGGAAAAAGTTGGCTTAAAGCTCAACATTCAGAAAACTAAGATCATGGCATACAGTCCCATCACTTCATGGGAAATAAATGGGGAAACAGTGGAAACAGTGTCAGATTTTATTTTTGGGGGGTTCCAAAATCACTGCAGATGGTGATTGCAGCCATGAAATTAGAAGATGCTTACTCCTTGGAAGAAAAGTTATGACCAACCTAGACAGCATATGGAAAAGCAGAGACGTAACTTTGCCAACAAAGGTCCATCTAATCAAGGCTATGGTTTTTCCAGTGGTCATGCATGTATGTGAAAGTTGGACTGTGAAGAAAGCTGAGCATCAAAGAATTGATGCTTTTGAAC
>SJYV01038161.1:0-19263 GCA_006410875.1 Neotragus pygmaeus
TATAGCAGACTGCTGGGAGGCGGCAGGACGGCAGTCATGCTTTGCCAGCTTTCTGCTTTTGCAAAGACTGACCCATATCTGGGACTTCGGTCCCCCCTTGGTGTGTGTGGAGATTCATTCAAGCACTCGCTCTCACACAAAATTCTTCACCCACTTGCCACAGTGGAGAGGGCCAAGGGAGGCCCTTGTTCCTCTTAACCTAGAGGGCAAGGGCGATGATCCAGGCCTGGTTGAGCACTCTGATGGGTGGCTCCCTCTCAGCTCTCCCTTATTCTCTGGAGCCACAAATGTCCCTGCCTTTGTCCCTTCAAGTCTTGAGCTCCCTGACTCAGCCTGTTTTCCCAGTTTCCCAGCAGTGGACAAAGCCCTCATCAGTGGGGTGGGGGTGGGGGCAGTGAGGGAGTCACTGTGAGCTTTAGAACCAGAGCTGCAGCCCTCTCCCCAGTCTTCAATGTCTTTCAGCCTTCCTAGTTCAGAGGCCACCTCCAAGCCCCACCCCACCTGTCCCTCATCTCCACAAGGCCAGGCCGATGGGGTGGATGTGAAGGAGGACCCTCCTCCCAGCTGGACAAAGTCTGACACCTGGTGGCCAAGGTGAGGAATGGCCAGAAGGGCCCCTTTGCAAAGTTCCCTAGGACTTTAGCGCCCGGAAGGCCAAGGTGAAATGGGAGGTGATGGGAGGGAGGTTTGATGGGGTGGTGGAGACAGGGCAGAAGAGACATCCAGTGGCAGAAACCCAGACCCAGGGGAACTTCTGCCTTCCCCCAGGCTCCTGAAGCCCACGAGGCCAGGGAAGCTGGAGGAGGAAGGAGGATGTCTGAGGGGGTCAGCAGGGACCAGGAGGAGCTGCCTGAAAGAATTCTGGCCCCACAGGGTGGGAAACGGGGCTCAGGGGTGTGAGTCTGGTGCCAAGAATCTCAAGCTCAGGGTGGGTGGCAGGGCCTGAGGGCCTGAGGAAGGGGGATGTTGGGGAGGGAAGGAGAGCGGCTGCGCCCCACCGCCTGCTGGGCCCCAGGCAGCTGCTCCCCTCTCTCCACCTGCCCCCTCTTCTGAGCTCTGATGGGCCCTCCCCACAGGCCCCACTGTTTGGGGGGGGAGGGAAGGGGCTCTTAGGGTGCATGTGCAGTGCTGAGGCACCCCCCCATCCTGCCGCATTGTCTGAGCTAAGCCAGGCCTAATCCCCCTTCCCCTTGGAGCAGTCAATGGCAGGCCTCAACCCTCAGGAAGGTGGTGGGATCCTATTCCAAGTCTTTTCTCTCTTTTTCTCTTGGGTTCCCCCAAGATTTTGGACTTGGCTGTGAGGTAAGGGCCTTGAGTGTTCCAAGGTCATTCCTGCTAGTGTCATCGCCAGCCTCTGGGGATCAAGGCTGACAAGGAACCTACACCTGGGTCTCAGGAAATTCCCTGAAAGAGAGAGAGTTCAGCCCCCAAGCCAGACCTCTGGCCTGGCCTTCCACCCTGAAGCCTGAACCACGACAGGCCCCAGGACAGCGGTTCTGGGGCTAGGCCAGGAGGTTGCCTGAGTAGGGACAGAGGTTCCAGGAAGGAAGAGCAAAAGAGGCAGACAGGGTTGGGGAGCAAAGAAGGAAAACACCTGAGGATGGGCAGGCGGATGTCTGGCCTAGTTGCCAGCACAGCTTAGGAATCCAGATGCCAAGTTGGGCAAAGATGCCAACTGGACAGGGATGGCCCCAAAACCCCTGAGTGCCAACTCCTTCAGACGCTGGGGCTTGAGCCCGCTTCTGTGTGACTAGGAGAGGGGGCCATGCTGCCTGTGGAGAGTTTGCTCAACTCCAGGCCAGAAAGCCCATCCTAGGGTCCCTGCACTTGAACTGATAACCTGGACAAGGAGAAACCAAAGGCCGAGGGAGACATCTTCCAGGCTGAGTAGGGCAGGCTAGCAGCGCCTGGACCAGGCAGGGCTGGGGGCAGCTGGCAGGGATTGCCCAGACAGAGCCCACAGAGACAGCCAGGGTGCCAGAGGGGAGAGGGACTAGCTCAGGCAGCAGTAGGAGCCACTGTGGCCGCCCAGCCGCATACCCCATTTCACGCTCCCTGGGCGGTGGCAGGGCCCCACGGCTATCAGCTTTCAGGGGTGGGAGGGACCAGGAATGAGGAGGGGTCTGCCCCACCCATGGCTCCCTACTCCCTCAGGGCTTTGTGGGCTCAAAAGCTGGGTGCAACACACCTCCGGACACGCCCTCTGGGGAGGGGTGGTCAGACCCACAGAGCCTGAGCCCACCATCCCTCCCTGGAGTACTCCCTGCCTGACTGGACCCAACACCGAAGTCCTTCCCATGCCTGGTGGAGAGGGCCTCCCTGTCTTCCTCCCCGTCACAGCAGGGCCCCTGTCTCCCTCCCTGTGGGCCCTGGTTAGTCCAGGAGGCAGATGGGGGGATTAGACTCAGCCCAGCCCAAACAATAAAGCAGGGAAGGGCCCTCCAGCTCCGTGCAGTGCACCCAGGAGCTCTCACTCCTCCACTCCACTCTCCTCCAGGAAGGGATGGGGAGAGCTGTAGGCGGGCGGAGGCCCCTGCAGACACGGCCTGTTCCTGCTCCTGCGCCTCCTCTTTGGTGGTCTTTCTCCAGAGCATTCACCTCCCTTGTGCCCACACTCCTCCTGAAACAGGGCGCCCAGACCCCAGAGCAGTGGGAGGGGGGAAGCAGAAGCGCCTGAGCAGGCCCTTGTGCCCTGGGAGGAAGAACCGGATGCGATCTGTAGAGGACGATTAGCACTGGGCCGGGCCCTGCACTGATTCCCAGACTCCCACTGGCCAGCACTTTTGCCTGCTGCCAGGAAGTTGGTGAGGAGGAGGCGGGTACAGGGGTGAGTCAGCGATGACAGGAGCCCAAGGGACAAAGGTCATGGGTGGAGAATTGAGAGACACTGTTTATAGCAGCCCACCTCCTCCAGGAGGACTTCCAGTGCTAACCCAGCCTCACAGTACAACTCATTTCTGACCCTGTCGTCCTCTTCTAGTTTGTGAGGACTTTCTCCTTGCACTGCCATTTGTGTGTCTGTCTGCTTGCCTGTTGGCCTGTGAGCTCCTGGGGGACACAGAGGGACAGTGGTCTCACCAGGGCCCCACGTGCCTGCGACTTCCTCCTTCCTCCTTCCTGTTGTTTTATCCTGGCTGCACCGGGATGCTTGTGGGATCCTAATTCCCAGAACAGGGATGAATCCGTTCACCCTGCAGTGTGAGCGCTGAGTCCTAATCGCTGGACTGCCAAGAAGTCCTCAGTACTTCCTACTTTCAAGAACCGTTTCTGCCTACTTTAGTTGAGAGAGTATGTGGGAAAGTGCTCAGGACAGAACTTGGCACACTGTGTAAGTGTCAGGTTTACTGTCGGTATTTTCTGCTCATACTCTCACATTGGGACAGATTTTACTGACGAAGGACTAGGGGTCCAACACACTCTGGCCTCCTGCACCGTGTGGAATCTTCCTGAACAGAGGGTGGGCAGGGCCAGGCTGTGGGACCCCAGGGCAGTGGAAGAGGCAAGCACTCGCCTGGACTAAGAATGGGCAATATCTCTGGGCGCAGATTGTGAGAAAGGGGCCTTCAGAACCCCTGGGCTTCTCCAGCCAGCCAGGTCTCCTGGCGCTGGTGGGGGCGGAGTGGGAGCAGGGAAGGGGTCTGGATTAGCCCAAACTCTCTCCGGACCTCCAGACCTGCCCCCACAACGCTCTTTGGGCCAAGGGGCGGGAGTGGAAGTCTCGGGCTGGGCTCTGGGGAGTTACAGACTGGCCACGGGGATTAGTGAGGCTGAAAAGAACATTTGCCTATGAAGGGAAAACGGGAAGTGAGAGGCCAAGGATAACGCTCTGTAAGTCCCCTGAGACCCACTGCAGACCAGTGTGGGGTGGCCGGAGGAGGTGGTGCCGTCTGGGGCATCTTGACAGGTCCTCCACTCAGCCTCACCCCCCTCCCCCAGAGCACAGCTGCATCAACTGCCCCGCCCATGCCTGCACCGCCTGCCATTGGCTGGGACCAGGCCCCGCCCCACAAGGCGGCCTCTCATTGGCTTAGGTCTGCTGTTTGCATGCTTGCGGGGGTGGGGGAGACGCGTCATTCCCTGGAACCCTCCGACATCCTTGCTGTTTGTCTGGGTAGTCCGTCTGCCCATCGCTGGCCCCAGGCTCGCTCTCTGGCCCCAGCCCTCTCTCGCTCTCTCTCAGCAGCTGTCTCTCTCGTGCCCGCTGGCCTGCCTCTCCTTCCCGGCAGTGGCCTCCTCCTCTGCCTGCCTGGGTGGCCGCCATGGGCCGGAAACGGCTCATCACTGACTCCTACCCTGTAGTGAAGAGGAGGGAGGGCTCCGCTGGGCACAGCAAGGGGGAGCTGGCACCAGAGCTAGGTCTCTGAGATGTGGGAGGTTGGGAGGAGTGGACGTGAGGGACATGAAAGGACGTGGGCAGTGGAAGGGGAAGTGGAGTATGTCCTCTACTTCCGACACCAGAGGCAGAGGGGTGGTGAGAGCTGGGGAACAGTGGGTCAGTTGTGAGGCAAGGGGCAGGGCACAGGCCTGGGCAGGCCTGAGGAACAGCATATCATTGCAGGGGAAGAGCCCCTAACCCTGAGCGTGGATGAAGCGGAGCTGGAGCTGCTGAGGCAGTTTGACCTGGCCTGGCAGTACGGGCCCTGCACAGGTGAGAGCCCCTCAGGCCCGAGAGCACATCCAGGGGCCAGTCCTGCCACCCACACGTCTCCCAAGCAACCCCAGCCCCTGCCTGACCCTCTGGACACCGTCTCCTGAGATGGGGACATGTGCAGGTCCTGACACACCCCTCCAAACATATTCTCTAGCCTGGACTTTCCCCGGCCCCCTTGAGGCCTCACGATCTCCTTTCCACTCCTGCAGGGATCACACGGTTGCAGCGCTGGCATCGGGCAGAGCAGATGGGCTTGAAGCCTCCCCCAGAAGTGCGTCAGGTGCTGCAGAGCCACCCCGGGGATCCCCGCTTCCAGTGCAGGTCAGAGACAAGCCAGGGAGAGCTCTGGGGGGTGGGGCAGCAACTTCAGGTACCACCAGCCTACTGGCCCAGGATGGGGCTGTCCTGATCTGCGGGAGAAGTAGGTGCAGCCTTGGGGATCGTCACTGGGCAGGCAAGAAGGTTCTACAAGGGGCTGGGCTCAGGAGGCAGACGCTTCCTTCGTAATTCTTATCTCTGAGCTGACGGTGGAGGAAGAGTGCACCTGGGGCCCCAGGGACTATTTCATGCTCAAAGGTTGGCCAAGCGCTTTAGGCCGCGGCCTAGAGCTGGAGCTGGTGAGAGCAAGTGGAGACTTCACTGATTCAGGTTTCCCTCCATCCCGACCCCCCTGCACAGCCTCTGGCATTTCTATCCCCTCTGATGCGCTGCCGAAGACCTCCTGCCTGCTACTTGAGAACCGGACACAAGTGAGAGCCAGTTGCTGCCCCGCGGCTCAGCCCTGCTGGGGAGAACATTCCGCAGGAAAGAGGCTTGCAGGGAAGGAAAGAGACTGAATCTGGAGGTCTAACCAGCCGGGTTCCAGGCCCCCATCTGAGAACCGACACAGAGGAAGCCAGGTGCCCCCTACAGGGAGAGTGATCTCTGAGGACGAGGGCCTGGCCATGACCCTTCTGAAGCCTGCCACACCCCTGTCCTGGACCCTGTGGTCCCTGGCATGATGTGGCAAATCAGCCGCAGCTTTGGGCAGAACCATACTCCAGCAGAAGGCAGATGACCTCAGAGGCCAAGATGCACCCGCTCCTCAGGCTGGGAACCCGAGGGCAGAACGGCTGAGCTCACAGGGCAAGGGGTTCGCTAGTGCTTATCAATAAAGAACTCTGAGCCTGGAAACCCGACCAGTCTCTTTATGTGGGCCTTCCTGGGCTGTTGATAGGTGGCTGAGAACCAGCACCACACTTTCCTGCAAGGTGTTTGTGTCTCTTCCACTCCTAACCCTAGACCGGGGAGGAAGGAGAGACACCTTCAAAAAAAAAAACCAACGGTCAGTCCTCCCAAGCGCTGGGCAACCTCTGGCGCCCCCTGGTGGTTCACAGGAAAACGACTCTAGCCACCTTCACCGACCAGCCAGGAAAATCCCACTGCACCCATCACCTAGCCTGCCCAGTGCTGCCCAACTCACAAAAATGAGTCCTTTGTCAGAGCAAGACCCATGGGCCCACTTGTAAGGTCCAGACGGACATCACCTTCCCAGAAAGCACCTCCACTTGCCACTGGGGGCCACCTGGCTCCAAAGCAGGGTTGGGGGAGAGTTTCAACCCACAGGACCTGCTCAGAGATGGCCATCATCTGAGGAGCTTCGGTAGGGAACTGACAGGTCCTGGAGATGGAGAAGAATTGGCTGTATTGACAAACAATGCTTAGGGGCCCTGCGACATGGTGAATGGAATCAGTACTTAGGATGCCTCAGCTCTGTCCTGCAGCAGCTAGAGACAGAACTATTAATTCTCTGGAAGCAGGCCCAGAGGCAGCAAAGTAGTCTTTTTAGTGAGCGCTGACCATGCCTCAAGTACTTTGAATGTATTATCTCTAAGTTTCCAAAAACATCTTCACAGTAGGTTTTACGTAGAAGGACACTGAAGCCTAGACTGTTGTACAGAGTTGCACAGAAGCACCAGCAGGCACGTGGTGGCACAGAGACTAGGGGCCGGGTGCACTAGGCTCTTCCGTCTCCCCCTGCCCCGCCTGGCTGCTGAGCACCTGCTGCGTGCCGGACTCAGAGGTCCTCTGGGGGTATCAGTGGGAGGAGATGGACAAAAATGAACACATAAGTATTATGTCAGGCAGTGGTCACTGCTGGGAAAAATGAGGGTGAGAGGACAAAGAGTGCCAAGGGTGCTGGAGAGGCTGTGAGGGGAGACTCTCAGGCATCAGGAGGGCTTCGGGCAGAAGAGACAAGAAGCACACCCTCCCCAGGCAGGCATGCTCCCAGCACAGAGACCAGGGAGGTGGGGCAGAGGGAGCCAGGGGAGGGTGAGGGGAAATGGGGACAAAGGGGTAACCAGGTTGGTCCCAGGGCTCCTTGCAGACCAGGGTGAGGAATCTGGATTTCATTCTGAGTAAGAGAGGAATATCGTCAATGGGTTTTAAGCCAAAAAATGACAAACTGATGGCTGTTGGTAGAAAACACAGTGGGAGGCTGGGGGCAGGAGGCTGCTGGAGTTGGCCTCTTGAGAGGTGATGGTGACGCCTCACCGTGAGGTGAGGGGTAGGAGATGGAGGTAGGAGGTGCCAGACTCCTTCTGTATTTTGAAGGAAGAACTAACTGACAAGACTTGCTGATGGGTTGGCTGTGGTTTAAGCAAGAGAGGAGCCAAGGATAACTCCAAAGGGTTTGGCTTGAACAACTGGAGAACAGAGTTCCCATTACTAAGATGGGAAAGATTGCGGGAAGGGAAGGGTGGGGCGGGGAATGAAGAGTTCAGATTTGAGGTCTGTGACACATCCAAGCTGGGGAGTCGGCAGTGGTGGATACGTAAGTCTGGAATTCCAGGAAGAGCTCTCGATTTGAGATAGAAATTTGGGCATCCTTTAGGTGGCAATGAAAGCCATGTGTGGGCATGAGATTACCTGAGTGAGTATAGACAGAGGCAAGGGCCTGAGCAAGGAGACTGAGGACGGCAAGACTGGAGGAAGTCAGGAGAGAGGAGGGCCTGGGAGGCCTGAGCAGAGGGTGTTTCAAGGTCTCAAATGCTTCTGCCAGGCTGGTAAAATAAACCTGAGACATGCACGCTGGACTTGGCCACGTGGAGGTCACTGGCGACAAACAGTTCTCCTGGACTGGTGGGTATAGGACTGGGCCTAGAGTGGGCGCAGAGGGAGGGGCGATGGAAGTGGAGACAAGGAGCAGGCCAGGCCTTCCAGGGACCTTTTATTGTGAAGGGAGCAGAGAAGTGAGTGGCACGGCGCTTACCCTCTGCTGCCCTGTTCCATCTTTTGTGTTAGAGTGACACACAGCGTAATGGCCCGGCGCAGGGAGAGACCAGGGGTGGGGCACTGAGGGCGGGAGACAGCGGAGGCAGGTGATGAGCGGGGTCTCCGTGAGGGTGAGGAGGGCCAGGACTAGAGCACAGGGAAGAGTGTGGCCTTAGACCAGAGCATCCCGTGGCAGGAAGGGAGCCAGAGGGAGTGGGGCAGATGCAGGGGAGGGGACACGGCTGGGGGAGGGGAAATTCAAGAATCAGCCGTTTGCTGACAGCATGGTACGCTGGGAGGGAGCAGATGTTTACCGAGCACTGACCCGTGCCATCTGCTCCGCTTCACGCCACCTAGCTGGCTGCTCAGAACAATCTCGTCAGGTGAGTATCAGCCACTTTCACAGATGAGGAAACCGAGGCTGAGAGGGAAAGTGCCCTGCTTCATCAGTGGACACCAGGGCCCGACTCCCACCCAGGCCTGCCTTCCCACTCTGAGGCCCCACACCTGCATCCGCACCTATGCCTGCTCTAGGGGTTTAGTGTAGCGTCGAAAAGACCTTCCCATGTGGAAAGTGAAGAAACAATGTACCTCGCATGCTACCCTGGGGCGGGCAGGCAGGCATCGACAGAGTTCTCAGGAAGGACCGAGCACAGCATGTTACGGGGGCCCTCACTGCACGGGCCCTGAGCCCAGGCCTGCCACATCCTGCTGCACGACCCTGGCTCATCTTACCACACGTGGCCCCTCATCAGGCCCCTGCTTCTCAGACCTTTCCACTGCAGGATGAGTGCACACTCACCCCTGGGACCACTCTGAATATTCTTAGTAGTTGTGTGTTTTATCTTTGGCAAATTTTGTATTCTATTCCATGGTATGTCTGAAGTAGTTGCTGTAACATAAAAACGGCTGAACCTGGGGCATCTCTGGTGGTCCAGCGGTTAAGACTCCCAGCTTCCACTGCAGGGGACGTGGGTTCAATCCTGGTTGGGGAACGAAAATCCCCCATCATGCATCGCGCAACCAAAAACAAAACAAAAACGGCTGAACTTACTTATCAAGTAAAACGAACCCCAGGAAGACGCATTCATGTGTGGCCTGTGGCTGGTTTCAAATACCACGACACACCCACTACCACCAGCTGAGGCTGAGCAACATGGCAAAAAGCACCCAGCGAGTGCGTATTGGGAGGAAATGGGAGGTCAGTGGCCCTTGACGGGTGAGTAAGAGTCAGCAGACAGAGGAAAACATTCTAGACTGAGGGAGTGGGCTAAGCAAAGGCCGTGAGGAGGGGTGTGCACCCAGGGGAAGCGTGTGGGACTGCAGCACGTGCTCTGGGAAAATCAGCACGGCCTGAAGCTAGCGTTTCGGTGCTTGCTACGGACCCAGCGCTGTCCTAAGCGACCTTTATCCTCACAGAAATCCTAGAAACAATTATAAACATTTTATAGGGCAATCTAAAGAGGTCACTCAGGCACAGAAAGGTTAAGTGCTTGCCCAGGATCACACAGCATGTGACTGTGAGGGACAGGATTTGATCCCAGAGTCCCGCTGCACAGCCTGCATTCATATCACGTGGGATGGCACTAGTGAGGTGGCTGGACTGACCGACACAGGGGCTTGAGCCTGGGGCCTTTGCAGTGTGGACTCCTTGTTGGTGGTGACAGTGCTTAAGGGCTCTGAGCAGAAAAGGACCGGATAAAAGTAATCATTCTGGAGACTCTGTCCGCCCAGGTATGAGAGACTAGATGCGGGTCAAACTGCAGGCAGGAGGGCCAAGCACAAAGCTCTAAAATATTCAAAACATGGGTGCTGAGACCCAGATGAGCAGACAATGCAGAGGACAAAGTAAGAGAAGCCACAAAGGAAGCTGGCAAGACTCGCCTTGGGGGAGGCAAGGATGGGGAGGAGAGGTCAAGCATGACTCAGGTTTTGAGTGTGGATGGATGAGAGAATGCTGGTGCCGTGGGCAGAAAAGAAGTGGAAACTGGGAGGGGAGGACAGGCTTGATTTCATGCATGTTTAGTTTGAGATGACAACAGGACGCCCGAATGGAAACATCTATTAGGCAATGGGAAGCCAGAGGTCAAGTGCTGAAGCGAGGACAGAGAGTGTGTGGAATCCAGGGGACTGAGGGGAATCACATGCCTGGAACCGATCTTCGAGCCCATGAGCACAGATGAGTTCTCAGAGAGAGGAAAGGGAGACAGGACCAAAGATCACACTTGGGAAAAGTCTCTCTAGAAGGTAGAAGACTAGCAAAGAGGAGGGGACAGTGGCAGAGTGGCAGGAGAGGTCATGTCATGTCCAGGAGGTTTCCGAGAACTCCACACGTGGTAGCGCCTGTGTGATGATGCCGAGATATCAAGGAAGACCTCATCAGGAGGAGATGGGGCAGGATGGCTCACCCTAATCTGGTCCCCACATTTCCTGCTTCCCTCTGTCCCAGTTTCGCAGTTCTCATGGGCAGCTCAGCTGTCATAGTAACCACCATGCCACACCCATCAGTGAGGGGCACACTGATTCATTCTTTATTGACTCAGGTGTGGCAACATTTATCCACCTTCAAACTCAGACAAACTCGCTGGTAGCGTGAGGGCTTAGGGAGCTAATTTACAAAGAAACTTGAGTAAACAGGGAAAGGAAGATGTTTCTGAATTAGTCTAGGAGTAGATGGAAGCCACACCAGTGCCAGCTTGAGCGGGGCTGACGCCACGTCGTCGAGGACTTAGGGGATCTGGGACACGACTGCTAGTTTCCTCGGCAGGTAGGCCAGCCTTCAGTCCATCCACCTGAGCCCTAAGTTAGAAAACAGCTTTGTGCTGGCCTCGTGCTGGTCGTGGCAGATCAGAACCCTAGTCCCTAAGCTCCAAGAGCTTACTGCAGTGGGAGACAGAGAAGAGATGTGCCAAAGAACTGTAGACACTGCCGCCCAAGATGGGTGTAAACTGAACTCTGGGAACTCAGACTTCCAGAAAACGGCCCTTTAGCTCAGCATTCAAGGATGAGTAGGGGCTTCCACATGGTGGACAAGTCCCAGGTAATTCTTGAGCCCTACTTCGGTCCTTTATCTTCTGAAGGGACAGGCATTTCCTAGAGACCTCCTATGAGGAGAAGCCTCTCACCCCACCAGCAGGTTCCCTTGGCTCTCCTCCTGTCAGCCCCACCCTGACTGCATGCGCTTCTCTCCAGACACTTTCCCTGAGGAGAATTAAGGGTTCCACCTCCTCCTGTGAAAGTATTAGTCACTCAGTCATGTCCTACTCTTCGTGACCCCACGGACTATAGCCCGCCAAGCTCCTCTGTCCATGGGATTCTCCAGGCAAGAATACTGGAGTGGGTTGCCATTTCCTTCTTCAGGGGATCTTCTTGACCCAGGGATAGAACCCAGGTCTCCTGCATTACAGGTGGATTCCTTACCATCTGAGCCACCAGGGAAGCTCATATTTTATTATGACATTTCAGCATCTCCACTGCTGGAGAGTATTTTATCCTTGTCACCAGAGTAATCAGCATAGGAACTTCTGCGTAGTAACCAGTCAGTCTTAAGGGAGATCAACCCTGAATATTCACTGGAAGGACTGATTCTGAAGCTGAAGCTCCAGTATTTTGGTCAGAGGATGAGATGGCTGGATGGCATCAGTGATGCAATGAACGTGAACCTGGGCAAACTCTGGGAGATGGTGAGGGACAGGGAGGACTGGTGTGCTGCAGTCCAGGGGGTTGCAAAGAGTCAGACATGAGTGGGCGACAACAACAACAAAGCACTCAGAGCTTAAAGAGCCCTCCCACTTCACGCACACCTACTCCTGGATCTGCAGTTCTATCCAGCCTGGGAGAATCATTTAGGTCCCAGTTCTGAAGGCTAGTCCTGAACTCCAGTGCAATTTGGTCTCCTTCTAAGTCACTCTTGGGGTTGTGTGACCTCGACGGCAGGAGCCATCTTTTCCTAGAGCCTTCTTGTCAAGGAAGGCATCAAGGCTGTCGACTTCTGAAGCAGGATCCTGTTCCCCTCTCTGGGCCAGCCCACTGAGCATTCATCTGAGGTCCTCTGGGCTTCCCTTATAGCTCAGTTGGTAAAGAATCTGCCTGCAACACAGGAGACCTGGGTTGGATTCCTGGGTCAGGAAGATCCCCTGGAGAAGGAAATGGCAACTCACTCTAGTATTCTTGCTTGAAGAGTCCCATGGGCGGAGGAGCCTGGCGAGCTACAGTCCACGGGACCACAAGAGTCGGACACGACTGGGCGACTAAACCAGCACCACCACCTCTCCACGGGGTGGAGACAGCGTCCAGCCAATGTCTCCACATGCTCTCAAGAGCACAGCTGCCCAGGATCCTTTTCACCCCCACAGTGCTGGTGTGTAAACTGGGACAACCCCAGAGACACCAATTTGGCCTCGTTTATCACAATTACCGGTACACAGATCCCTTTCAGTTCATATGTAGAAATGTATCTTACAGATACTCTTGTATCTATAAAATAACATTATAGCACTGTTTGTAATAGCACAGACTATGCTTCTGCTGCTGCTAGGTCACTTCAGTCGTGTCTGACTCTGTGTGACCCCAGAGACGGCAGCCCACCAGGCTCGCCCGTCCCTGGGATTCTCCAGGCAAGAACACTGGAGTGAGTTGCCATTTCCTTCTCCAATGCATGAAAGTGAAAAGTGAAAGTGAAGTTGCTCAGTGGTATCCGACTCGTAGCGACCCCATAAACTGTAGTCTGCCAGGCTCCTCCATCCATGGGATTTTCCAGGCAAGAGTACTGGAGTGGGATGCCATTGCCTTCTCCATTTTATTGCAGACTATAAACAGCCTAAACACCTATCAATAAGGCAACCAGAAAGTAACTAGTAGTACA
This sequence comes from Neotragus pygmaeus, assembly GCA_006410875.1. Lineage (NCBI taxonomy): Eukaryota > Metazoa > Chordata > Mammalia > Artiodactyla > Bovidae > Neotragus > Neotragus pygmaeus. Next base: position 12,771 of record SJYV01038161.1, read on the forward strand.
TGATGGATACCGTACTGTGGAAAAGTTTGAGGAAATTCTTTATGTATTGGTACAGAATAGGATAATCTCTGAAATAAACAGTTAAGTGGGAAAAAAGGATTTACAGAACAGTGTGCACACTATGCCATAGTTTGGGTTAAAATGTGTGTGTATTCGCTTCTTTCATGCATATAATATCTCTGAAAGGATAACCCACGAACTTGATACCATCAGTTGTCTTTGAAAGGAAGGTAACTTAGTGACTTGGAAATAGGAATGAAGGGAAAATTTTCATTAAATGAGACTTTTGAACCTTGAATTTATAACTATATTACCTATTTGATCAATCAATAAGAAAAAAGTCTCACCACATCCATGTTGATGTATTTAACAAGTATTTCAGGGAACTAAGATCCTACATGCTATTGATCATGGACAAATAATAATAATAATAATAGCAACAATTCCACTAGGATACAAAGGTTTTGTAACACGTACTGCAATGGTTTTGTGCATATTCTGCACTCATGATGCCACACTTTTAACTATATTCCACTGGGAGAATATAGGGAGAAAAGGGGCTTCTACCTGTCCATATGGTGAGGTCTTGGCAGAGGGAAGGTCCAGGACTCACTCCTTCTAGCTGGCCCATCTTCTTGTTCACTAGACCTCTGCCAAGCACTTGGCACTGCCCTACACTGGGACAAGAGGCAGCCTGTCATGGGAACAGGTTTCACAAGAGTGCAAACATGATGAGTTATGTGGAGTATGTGGCTTGGGTCCCAAGCCTAAAAGAGTTTTCAGTCTACTCTTAAATACATCAAAAGATGTGCCACTTCGTTCCAAATAAGACTGGCAAAAGGGCTTCCCTACTGGCTCAGTGGTAAATTGGCCCGCCTGGCCAATACAGGAGACACGGGTTTGATCCCTGGTTTGAGAGGATCTGACACGCCTTGGAGCTACTAAGCCCGCGCATCACAGTACTGAGCTCACGCGCCCCACTGCTGAAGCCCACACACCCCAGAGCCCGTGCTCCATGACCTGAGAGGCCGCCACAGTGGGAAGCCCGAGCACTGCAACGAAGAGTTACCCCCACGTGACCCGACCAGAGAAAAGCCCGCACAGCGAAGACTCGGCCCAGCCAAACACATACATAAATAGGAAAAAAAAGGCTGGTAAAAGCTGAAACATTTGGCCAGTGTTCTGTTGACAAGGCTTGGGGGAAACACACAGGGGCAGAAAACATCACAGCCTCCATGGAGGGGAATCTGGTAGCCCTGACAAGACGACACGGCATTTACCTTTGAGCCAGCAACCCCACTTCTAGGAACTGACCCTCAAGAGTCACTTCGACAAACATGGAAAATACGCAAAAGTGTATTTGCTGGCATTATTTGTGAAAGCAGAATATTGGAAACCCCCTAAATTCTGGTCCACGGATTAAACAAACCCTCCTGATGGAATACTGTGTACCCATTTTGAAAAGTGAGGAAGATTTCCATTAGCTGATATGGAGTGATTACCAGGACAAGCTGTTAAATACATAGTATACTACCTTTGGGTAAGAAAGAATGGGAAATGAGATATATATCTGAAAAAAGAAGCACTGGAACAGTAAACTAGAAACAAAGAAAATGGTTACTGTTTGGGGCAGGTAAGAAGAGAGTGGATGAGACAGGATGGGAATGAGATTTCTCTAAATATACTTTCTTATATAATTTCAGCTCTTGAACCACATAAACACTTTGCATATTTAAAAATGTATCAAAAGAGATTGTCAAAAATCCTAAAGTTGAAGATAAATGGTAGCAAATGAATCCAACTATATGTTAAATTAATAATATAACCTCACAGAAAAAGAAGATAAGAATTATAAATTTTGAACACAATTCATGGACTTTGTAAGAACAAAAGAACCACACACAAAATCTGGAGCTTTACTTAGTAGATTTGTTGCTGATAAATGGTATTGGTATATAAATTCTAAAACTGTTTCTGTGTTTGTATTAAAAATAGAAACAAATGAATAGCTATATAGATGTTGGGAACCAGAGACTTGACTGGGAAAAAAGAGAGATAAAATATGGAATTGAGGGATACTTCCCTGACAGTACAGTGGTTAGGACTCTGCACTTCCACTGCAGGGGGCGTGGGTTTGATCCCTGGTCAGGGAATGAAGATCCCACAAGCTATGTAGAGGGGGAAAAATTGGAATGGGGGAAGGTAGGGAAGAGTCCTGAAGTACTGGAGTTGAATTGGAGGTATCAGTATGTTGATTTTTTAAAAATTAACTTTACTGAAGTATCATTTATCTACAACAAAACTACATAGATTTTTTTTAAAAATTTTGGCTGCATCACCAAGATAACAGTTATGCACCAGTGTAACTACCAATCCAACCAAATTAAGATCTAGGACATTTTCATCAGCCCAGAGAATTCCCCCACTCTCCTTTGCACCTAGTCTCTCTCTCTTCTCCTATCTTAGACAATTTGATTCCTATAATCTAAGATTTGTTTCTGGAACTCATATAAATACCACCATTCAGCAAATCTGGCTACATCAATTCAATATAGTATCTATGAGATCCACTCACAGTATTGTATACTAGCACTTCACTCATCTTTGCTGCTGAGTAATATTCCATTGTACAAATACATTAAAATGTAGTTATCCATTCATCAGTTGATGAACATTTGGGTTATTTCTAGTTTTGGACTCTAATGAATCAAACTGTTATAATATTTGGGTACAAGTCTTTGTATGGGCACATATTTTCATTTCCCTCAGGTAGATGTCAGTCAGACAAATTGCTGGGAGGTGTAACATAATATGCACTCAATTCTATAAGAAGCTACCCATCTGTTTTCCAGAGTGGTTCTACTTTTTATATTATTTTTTAATTAATTAAACATTTTTTTTGTTGCACTAACTTTCTCTGTTCTTTGGATATTTCGTACTTCATTAATTTCTGCTCTTCACTGTTCTTTCCTTTGGGTTTAACTTGTTCATCTTTTTACTTTTATTCCTTTTTTGAGATAGTATCCATATAACTGCCATTATAAAAGTGTATAATCTGGGCTTCCTGGTGGCTCAGTGGTAAAGAATCCGCCTGCCAACGTGGGAGACACACGTTTAATCCCTGGTCCAGCAAGAGCCCTCATGCCGCAGAGCAACTAAGCCTGTGCGGCACGACTGTTGAGCCTGTGCTCTACAGCCTGCCCACCACAGCCACTGAAGCCTGGGCACCGAGAACTAGCGCTCTGCCACGAGAAGCCACTGCAGGGAGAAATCACGCACTGCAGCTGAAGAGCGGCCCCGACTCATCGCGACCAGAGGAACCCGCACAGCAGTGAAGACCCAGCACAGCCGAAAATAAGCAGTTACTAAAAAAATGTGTGCAGTTCAATGGTTTTTCGTATATTCACTATGTTGTGCAATGATCGCCATCATCTAATTCCAGGACACTTTTCATTACTCTATTAGCAGTCAGTCCTAGTTCTCCCTTGCCAACCACTAGTCTGCCGTCTCTATGGACCTGCCTGTTCTGAGTATTTCATGTAAGTGGACTCATACAATATGCAGCCTTTCGTGTCTGACTTCTTTCACTTAGCATAAGGTACTCAAGATTCATACAAGTTCTAACATGTAACTACTTTATTTATTTTTATGGCTGAATAGTATTCCATTGGGCTGATATATCATATTTTGTTTATCCATTCAATAGTTAATGGACATTTGAGTTGTTCCTACTTTTCCACTAAATGACTAATGTGGCTATGAACACCTATGTGCAAGTTTTTATATGAAGGTATGTTGGGTATATTTTTAGAAGTAGAACTGCTGGATCATATGGTAATTCTGTTAAACTTTTTGAGAAACCACCAAACTTTTTCTGGCTTCTGAAGGTAGAAACGTAGAATACTGACTTTAACATTTTCTTTCTTTTTTTCTGATATAGGCATTTAAAGTTAAATGCCTATAAGAATTTCTTTAGCTGCACTATACAAATTTTGATACACTGTGCTTTCATTATGGTTCAGCTTTAAATAATTTCTAATTTCATTTGTTTTCTTGACTCCTTAGTTATAAAGAAATACAGTAATTTCTAAACATCTATGGATTTTCTAGCTATATTATATATTTATATCTAACTTAATTCCACTGTGATTAGACAGCATATTCTATGAGATTTTAATCTTCTGAAATTTATTGAGATTTATTTTATGGCCAAGGATATAATCTAGCTTAGTGAATATTCCATATGTACTTGAAAAAAAAAAGTGCATTCTGCATTTATGGGGTGGAGTTTCTTTAATGTCAATTATATCGGGTTGGTTGATTGTATTGTTTAGATTTTCTAAATCCACTGCTCTCTTGCCTATCAGTTATCAGTAGAGGGGTTTTCAAATCTCTGACTGTAATTATCCTTTTGTCTGTTTTTCCCTTTAGTTCTGTCAATTATTATTTCATTTTTTGTAGCTCTGCTATTAGGTGTATACATTTAGGATTCAGGTTGCGCTAGTGGTAAAGAATCTGCCTGCCAATGCGGGAGACATGAGACGCAGGTTTGATCCCTGGGTCTGGAAGATCCCCTGGTGCAGGGGCAAGGTAACCCACNAAACCACCAAACTTTTTCTGGCTTCTGAAGGTAGAAACGTAGAATACTGACTTTAACATTTTCTTTCTTTTTTTCTGATATAGGCATTTAAAGTTAAATGCCTATAAGAATTTCTTTAGCTGCACTATACAAATTTTGATACACTGTGCTTTCATTATGGTTCAGCTTTAAATAATTTCTAATTTCATTTGTTTTCTTGACTCCTTAGTTATAAAGAAATACAGTAATTTCTAAACATCTATGGATTTTCTAGCTATATTATATATTTATATCTAACTTAATTCCACTGTGATTAGACAGCATATTCTATGAGATTTTAATCTTCTGAAATTTATTGAGATTTATTTTATGGCCAAGGATATAATCTAGCTTAGTGAATATTCCATATGTACTTGAAAAAAAAAAGTGCATTCTGCATTTATGGGGTGGAGTTTCTTTAATGTCAATTATATCGGGTTGGTTGATTGTATTGTTTAGATTTTCTAAATCCACTGCTCTCTTGCCTATCAGTTATCAGTAGAGGGGTTTTCAAATCTCTGACTGTAATTATCCTTTTGTCTGTTTTTCCCTTTAGTTCTGTCAATTATTATTTCATTTTTTGTAGCTCTGCTATTAGGTGTATACATTTAGGATTCAGGTTGCGCTAGTGGTAAAGAATCTGCCTGCCAATGCGGGAGACATGAGACGCAGGTTTGATCCCTGGGTCTGGAAGATCCCCTGGTGCAGGGGCAAGGTAACCCACTCCAGTATTCTTCCCTGGAGAATCCCCATGGACAGAGGAGCCTGGCAGGCTAGAATTCATGGGATCGCAGATAGTCGGGCAGGACTGAAGCGACCATGCATGCACACACATTTAGGATTATATTCTCCTGTTCAACTGACCCTTTTTTGATTATGAAATGCTTTTTTCTCTGCTAGTTCTCCTTGTCTCGACATTTACTTTATCTGATACTAATGTAGCCATACCAGCTTTTTATGTACATAGTATATCTTTTTTTCATCTTTTATGGTCTGTATCTGTATATTAAAATTATATCTTAGATATATATAGTTAACCCTTGAACAACACATATTTGAACTGCAGGGCCCACTTATACGTAGATTTCTTTTCAATAAATACGTACTACAGTACTAAACTGTCAGCGGCTGGCTGAATCTGTGAATGCAGAACTGCAGATAGGGAGGGCCAACTGTAAAATTATTCTCAAATTTCCCACTGCTGGGTGGGTTGGTGCCCCTCACCTCTGCACTGTTCAAGGGTCAACTATAGTTGGGTCTTTATTTTTCACTCTGACCAGCTCTGCTTTTTTCACTGGAGCATTTATATTTAGTGGAATTACTAATACAGTTGGGTTTAAGTCTATGTTAGTTTGCAAGGGCTGTCATAACAAAGTGCCATGGACTGGGGGCCTCAAACAATAGAAATTTATTTACTCACAGCTCTGAAGCAAGAAGTCTGAGGTCATGGTGTTGGCAGGGTTGGTTCTTTCCGAGGCGGGTGGGAAAGGATCTGTTCCAGGCCCCGGTCTTTGGCTTGTAGACAACCATCGTCCCCCTGTGTCTCTACCTTGTCTTCTCTCTGTACATGTCTGTGTCCAGATTTCCTCTTCCTATAAGGAAACCCGTCATATTGGATTAGGGTCTACCCTAATGACCCCATTTTAACATAATACCTCTATAAAGATTCCACCTCCAAAATATTTTAAAAATTTTGAGACAAAAAAGAAGACACTACCAAGAAATTATCACTAATTTATATGCATCACTAATTTATCATGGTGTAATTGAACATATTTCATAAAAGAAGCTTTAATTTCATTTATTCTCCCATCCTTTGTATTATCATATATTTTATTCTTACATATATCATAAACTGCATATCAAATTGCCAAC
>SJYV01038163.1:596-15017 GCA_006410875.1 Neotragus pygmaeus
GTCAAACTCTCATCAGAAGGGATGGGAAAATGTATTATTCTTAGTTGTATATTTTTTCTCTTCAAAATGAATCTAGTCTTTCTTAAAAAAAATAAATTTAGCCTTTTTTTAGAGCAACACCATTTTATTTAATGATTTCTGTATCCGTTGCTCCCATATGTGAAATGTGGTGATAATGTGCCAGATGATGGATTTGGTGGTGAAATTGCTTTGGTTACTCAATGTCAATCTGTAGTGATGTATAATCACAAAGAATGTGCTTATAGACAATTGAAGGGAAGGAAAAGAAAGAAGAGAAAAATCAATTTAGGTATAATAGCTTATTCTAATTTACTAACTGACTTAATAGTTACTGTAAGTTCTTCTGATGCCCCTTACAAAATGATTGACTCAGATAGCAAATTACCCACGCAGGTCATTGTCATCCCTCTTTGTAGGATACCATATAACATGCACTCTGTAACGTGGGAAACACGATGGACTGGAGAAATGTTAATGATGGACTCTGTGGATGAAACTGTGGCTTTGCTGTAGCTGATGTTATACTTAAAAGAATTCCTATCCAAACGTCCAAATTTAGGATTAAAAAAATGTTTCTTTCTAACACTTTATTAATAAAATCCAGTTACCTACCCTAGCTTTAGCACTCAGAGAAAGCAGTGAATATTTTATCCACTAATTTCCAAGACAGCAATCTAATTTTGCCTGTTTAACTCAGTATATCTGAATAGTATATGTAAGTTTTGCTCAGAATTTTAATTGCTTTTCCCAACTACATGTGAGAAGAACTTTGACAGTCTAGGAAACTATATTATTTTTCTCTTGGTTCCCAGAACATGGAAGCTGTAATTTGCCAAATGGCACCCTTGTGGTCTGTAAGTTGATGCAGCTTCCCCAAGTGTCTAACTTCCTGACGGGGATGAGTAGAAGCCCTTGGAGATTTGGCCTAATTAACAATGAGATATATGTGAGGTTTACTCAATGAATTTGGAGCAGTGGTAAAATATGGCTCTTTCAGAGGCAGTTTGAGATTTTTGTCTCCGATGATCTCGTTTCAATACTCTCTAACAGACTATTGAGATTGGAAAGAAAGCACCTTGCAAGTGAAACATGTATGGCAAATGTTTATGACTACTAAGTTAGTCCTGCATTGCATGGAAATTTAAAATGCAATGGTTCTAGTTAAAATCCATTTCTGTACCCAGCAAGGATCNCCTGATGCAAAGAACTGACTCATTGGAAAAGACCCTGATGCTGGGAAAGATTGAAGGCGGGAGGAGAAGCGGATGACAGAGGATGAGGTGGTTGGATGACATCACCGACGTGATGGACATGAGTTTGAGTTGGCTCTGGGAGTTGGTGATGGACAGGGAAGCTTGTCATGCTGCAGTCCATGGGGTCACAAAGAGTTGGACACGACTGAGCAACTGAACTGAACTGAACTGATATTTATTGTTTTCTTACTGTGTGCTCCCCTGGTGGTTCAGTCAGTAAAGAATCTGCCTTCAGGAGACCTAGGTTCGATCCCTGGGTCAAGAAGATCCCCCTGGAGGAGGAAATGGCAACCCACTCCAGTATTCTTGCCTGGAGCATTCAATGGACAGAGGAGCCTACAGTCCATGGAGTCACACAGAGTCAGACTCGATTGAGGGACTAACACTTTCACTGTTCCAGGTGCTAAATTCTGTTACTATTTCCCATCTTACAAAGGAGGAAGATGAGGCCCAAAGAGGATTAGCACCTAGTAAGTGACATTTATGAGTCTTAAACCTAGCCTCTTTTCTCTACAGTATTCTTTTCTCTTTTAATTTTTCTTAAATTCTACTTTCTGCAATACTATATATTCCCACTAACACTTTTATTTTATTTTTGGGTGTGCTGGGTCTTTATTGCTGCATGGGGGCTTTCTCTCGTTGCACCAAGCAGGAGCCACTCTCTCGTTGTGGTGCAAGAGCTTCTCATTTTGGTGGCTTCTCCTGTTAGGGAGCACAGACTCTAGGGCTCACAGGCTTCAGGAGTTGCAGCACGCAGGCTCAGTAGTTGTGGCCCACAGGTTTAGTTGCTCTGCAGCATGTGGGATCTTAGTTCCTGGACCAGGAATCGAACCCTAGCCCCCTGCATTGGCAGGTAGATGCTTAATTACTAGACCACTAGGCAAGTCCCTAACATTTATATTTTANGTTGTGGCCCACAGGTTTAGTTGCTCTGCAGCATGTGGGATCTTAGTTCCTGGACCAGGAATCGAACCCAAGCCCCCTGCATTGGCAGGTAGATGCTTAATCACTAGACCACTAGGCAAGTCCCTAACATTTATATTTTAAAACCAGGATCCCTAATATTCTTCCTTGTGGCAAGTTATAAATCCCTCCTTTGCCTGATTAAAAAACACCAACCAAAAAAAAAAAAAACCCCAAAACACCAGAATATACTCCCAAAGGAGATTAGTCTTTGAATTGAAGGCACATTGTACTGCACAAAGCAAGATACTTTAGCATCCAGAACTATAGTGGCCTTCACAGAGCCGAATGGTATCTTCAACATTGCCCAGTTAATTAAGAGTGGGAAGTTACTTGCTTGTCATCACTATGAGTGCATTCTGTCTTTCACCATCATCATTTTCTCTTTCTGTCCTGGGACTTCCCCTCAGTTATAAATACACTCTGTTTTCTGAATCTTAAAACAAAACCCCAAGCCCTCCCTGAAACCTTCGTTCCTTTCTAGCTGTCATGCATACTCAGGCATACTTTTTTTTGGCCTCGTCTCACCCAAATGTCTCAAAAGAGATGTTCCTTTTTTCAGCATCCTTCACTGATTCAGTGTTGTCTCCTTGGCAACAGTGGCTGTTCTAATTTTTCTTTCTCTGCTGTACGTCCTCAGTCATGTCCAACCCTTTTGTGACCCCCCTGGACTGTAGCCCACCAGGCTCCTCTGTCCATGGGATTTCTCAGGTGGCACTTAATAAATGTTTACAAAATTTATTGCTTAACCCTCACAATTCTACCGAAAAAGCTCTTAGTAAAGTTACTGTCCGAATGCCAAATCCAGTGTGCATTTGAACCTCTTTGTATTGATTATTTTTTAAAAAGACTTAATTTATTTATATTTGGCTGCCCTGGGTCTTCATTGCTGGGTGTGGGCTTTCTCCAATTGTGGCAAGCAGGGGCTATTCTCTAGTTGCACTGGGTAGGGCTCTCATTGCAATGACCTCTCATTGCCAAGCACACGCTCTAGGCATGTGATATAGTTGTGATGCACTGGCTTCGTTGCTCCAAAGCATGTGGAATCTTCCCGGACCAGAGATCAAACCCACCTGTGTCCCCTGTATTGGCAGGTGGATTCTTAGCCACTGGACCATAAGGGAAGTCAACCTCTTTGCATGCAATGTGGTGTGTTGTGCTTAGTCACTCAGCCGTGTTCGACTCTTTGTGATCCTGTGGACTGTAACAACCCTTCAGGCTCCTCTGTCTGTGGGATTCTCCAGGCAAGAATACTGCAGTGGGTTGCCATGTCCTCCTCCAGGGGATCTTCCCCAACTAAGCCTGATCTTCCTCCAGGGATCCAACCCAGGTCTCCCACACTGCAGGCTGATTCTTTCCCAGGGAAGCCTCTTTGTATTCAATAGTGTGATTCTTTTAAACTTTTGTGCCCAAATTTTTCACCACTTGGCTTCTGTGATGCTGTACTTTTCTTGATTTTTCTCATAATTTTATGAGTTTCTGTTGAGTTTCTATCAGGACTTCTCTTACTTCCCTCTACTCCTTAAATGTCATTCCTCAGAATTTGCCTTTAACCCATTGTTCTTGTTCTACACCAGTGTCTCCAAATATGGTTCCTGCACAAGCCGCATCAGCCTCAACTGGGAACTTGTTAGAAATGTAGTTTCTTGGCATCCAACTACTGATTGAGAGATGTCTAGAAAATCCAACACCCATTTATGATTTAAAAAAAAAAAAAACCAAACTAGATATGGGGCCTCCCAGGTGGCACTAGTGGTAAACAGCCCACCGCCAATGCAGAAGATGTAGGAAATGCAGGTTTGATCCCTGGGTGGGGAAGACCCCCTGGAGGAGGGCATGTCAACCCACTCCAGTATTCTTGCGTGGAGAATCCCATGGACAGAAGAGCCCGGAGGGCTACAATCCATAGGATCGAAGAGAGTCAGACACGACCAAAGCAACTTAGCACACACAAAGCAAGGGGGAGCTTCCTGAACTTTAAAAGTTTCTGGCAAAACTTAAAGCATGGATTACAGAAAATCAGACTGAATGGTGGAACATTAGAAACAGTAACATTATAGCCAGAAATAAGGCAACAATGCACACTATTACTCTTACTCATCAGCAGTGTACAGAAAATCTTAACTGGGACTTCCCGGGTGGTCCAGCGGTTAAGAATCCCCTGTGTAATGCAGGGGGTTAGGGTTCAATCTCTGGTTAGGAACTAAGATCCCACATACCAATGGGCAACTAAGCCTGATCACTGTAGCTACGAAGCCCGAGCACTCCAGAACCCACACGCCACAACTAGACTCCGTGCACTGCAACTAAAGATCCCATGTGCAGCCACTAAGACCCAAAGCAGACGAATGTGTTTTTTTTTTAAAAAACAAACAGAAAAGCAGTACATAAACAAAGCTTATATTTTAAGATATATTTTTCAAAATTTCTTCTTATCTCTATTAGTCAGGATTCTTGGTTCTAACAGAATCAACAGAAAACTAACTTTGGTTAACTTAGGCAGAAGCAATGAATTTATGGGGAGGAGACAATAAATTAACAAGTGAGTAGGAAGCTGCAGAAAAAGTCAAGATAAAAAGGGACATTTTTATGCCACAAAAAGAAGCATCAAGAAAAAGTGATACAGTCGATTGTGTGTAGATTTTTTTTAATTTATTTTTATTTTTGGCTCTGCTAGGTTTCCTCTGCTGTGGGCGGCCTTTCTCTAGTTGCAGCGAGCAGGGGCTACTCTCTAGTTTCATTGTGTGGGCTTCTCATTGCAGTGGCTTCTCTTGTTGCAGAGCACAGGCTCTAGGGTGTACAGGCTTCAGTAGTTGTGGCATGTGGGCTCAGTAGTTGCGGCTCCCGGGCTTTAGAGCACAGGCTCAACACTTGTGGCGCACCGGCTTAGCTGCTCCATGGCACGTGGGATCTTCCCAGATCAGGGATCCAACTGGTGTCACCTGCATTGCAAAGCAGATTCTCAACCACTGGACCACCAGGAAACCCTCTGTGTGTAGATTTACAAAGAGCTTCTAGGAATCACTGTGCTGCACTCTGAAATTAACATGTTATAAATCAAATATACCTCAATTTTTTTTAATATGTAAAACTTAAAATTAAGNTGCAGGTTCGATCCCTGGGTGGGGAAGACCCCCTGGAGGAGGGCATGTCAACCCACTCCAGTATTCTTGCGTGGAGAATCCCATGGACAGAAGAGCCCGGAGGGCTACAATCCATAGGATCGAAGAGAGTCAGACACGACCAAAGCAACTTAGCACACACAAAGCAAGGGGGAGCTTCCTGAACTTTAAAAGTTTCTGGCAAAACTTAAAGCATGGATTACAGAAAATCAGACTGAATGGTGGAACATTAGAAACAGTAACATTATAGCCAGAAATAAGGCAACAATGCACACTATTACTCTTACTCATCAGCAGTGTACAGAAAATCTTAACTGGGACTTCCCCGGTGGTCCAGCGGTTAAGAATCCCCTGTGTAATGCAGGGGGTTAGGGTTCAATCTCTGGTTAGGAACTAAGATCCCACATACCAATGGGCAACTAAGCCTGATCACTGTAGCTACGAAGCCCGAGCACTCCAGAACCCACACGCCACAACTAGACTCCGTGCACTGCAACTAAAGATCCCATGTGCAGCCACTAAGACCCAAAGCAGACGAATGTGTTTTTTTTTAAAAAAACAAACAGAAAAGCAGTACATAAACAAAGCTTATATTTTAAGATATATTTTTCAAAATTTCTTCTTATCTCTATTAGTCAGGATTCTTGGTTCTAACAGAATCAACAGAAAACTAACTTTGGTTAACTTAGGCAGAAGCAATGAATTTATGGGGAGGAGACAATAAATTAACAAGTGAGTAGGAAGCTGCAGAAAAAGTCAAGATAAAAAGGGACATTTTTATGCCACAAAAAGAAGCATCAAGAAAAAGTGATACAGTCGATTGTGTGTAGATTTTTTTTAATTTATTTTTATTTTTGGCTCTGCTAGGTTTCCTCTGCTGTGGGCGGCCTTTCTCTAGTTGCAGCGAGCAGGGGCTACTCTCTAGTTTCATTGTGTGGGCTTCTCATTGCAGTGGCTTCTCTTGTTGCAGAGCACAGGCTCTAGGGTGTACAGGCTTCAGTAGTTGTGGCATGTGGGCTCAGTAGTTGCGGCTCCCGGGCTTTAGAGCACAGGCTCAACACTTGTGGCGCACCGGCTTAGCTGCTCCATGGCACGTGGGATCTTCCCAGATCAGGGATCCAACTGGTGTCACCTGCATTGCAAAGCAGAATCTCAACCACTGGACCACCAGGAAACCCTCTGTGTGTAGATTTACAAAGAGCTTCTAGGAATCACTGTGCTGCACTCTGAAATTAACATGTTATAAATCAAATATACCTCAATTTTTTTTAATATGTAAAACTTAAAATTAACTTGCAGAAATAGCAGGAATAAAAAGGACTTTGGAGGGTCATCTGCCAGCATCTAGGAAAGCTGTGCTTACTCTATGACCTAGTAAGTTCCACCTCCTAGCACCCATCTAGAGGAAGGAGTCATGATTAAGAGAGGGTGTTGCTGCCTTATCTGTAATTCTGAGAAACTAGAAACAACCTAAACATCTGTCAATAGTGAAACATAAAACAGAACATCGGGTAGCTGATAAAAGGAACGTGACATCACAGACAGAGCTTACTGAGAGAGGAAAAGCTCTGTATCGCAGAGTAATACAGGCACCATTATGCCATTTTTGTAAGGAACTACATAAAACATACAATATTGAAGATTGTTAATTCTTTTTTTAAGATTTAGAGGGGCTGGGATGGAGAGAGAGTAAGACTTCAGCTTTATCTGTAATGTTTTACCTTTTTAAAAAAGTATTTATTTTTGGCTGTGCTGGGTCTTCGTGGCCATGCAGGCTTTTCTCTAGTTGCAGTGCTCAGGCTTCTTCTTGCAGCGGCTTCTGCTGTTGCAGAGCACAGCTCTAGGGCACACAGGCTTCAGGAGCTGTGGCACCTGGGCTCAGAGCTGTGGTCCCTGGGCTCAGGAGCTGCAGTTCCTGGGTTCAGTTGTGGCCCCTAGGCTCAGAGCTGTGGCCCCTGGGCTCAGAGCTGTGGCCCCTGGGCCCTGGAGTTGTGGCCCCTGGGCTCAGGAGCACAGGCTCAACAGTCGTGGCACACTGGCTAGTTTCTGCATGGCATGCAGGATTTTCCCAGATCAAGGATCGAACCCTTGTCTCCTGCATTGACAGGTGGATTCTTAACCAGTGAGTCACCAGGGAAGTCCTCTAATGTTTTAACTTTTTTTGAAAGGCAGTTTTTAGGTATTTAATAAATGAAAATTATGTGGTGCACTGGGCTTGCATGGTCTGCCTCCCTCCTCTGTTAAGCCTCTTCTGACACCATGTTCTTCCTCCCTCTCAGAGCTTCACCTAGACTTGCTTTTCAGTGCCACAGGACAGATGGTTCCCCAGTCCAGAATCTTACCCCTCTTTATCCTCACCTAGTTTACACTCTGAATTTCTGTGAAAAAGCCACTTCAAGAATGCTTTCTCAAGGCATCTGACCTAGGTTGAGCTCCAGTCCTTCAGAAAGCTTACTTAAGAAATTAAATACATATACTCAATGTAATTATTTTATTGTTGTTTAGTAACTAAGTCACGTCTGACTTTCGATCCCACACACTGTAGCCCGCCAGGCTTCACTGTCCATGAGATTTCCCAGGCAAGAATACTGGACTGGGTTGTATTTGCTTCTCCAGGGGATCTTCCTGACCCAGAGATCAAAGCCGAGTCTCCTGCATGGCAGGAGGATTCTTTACTGCTGAGCCACCAGGGAAGCTGGATTATTTTATTAGCTCTATGAAAACGGTGTCATGCTTGCTCCTCATTGTATTTGAATACCTCACTTCATGTCTAGCACAGAGCAGCCATTCAACAGCTATTTGTTGGAAGCATCAAAGATTGAGGGTTTGAAAAATCTGCTTGAGTACTTTCCAAAAACAATCATTATCTTGAGGCTAAAAACCTAACACACTCCGAACCATCGTCACTTCCTTCTGTAACAACAGATTCCTCCAAGGACCCCTCCACTTGGCTTCTTAAGCTTCAAAACCACCCAGGAGCATTCCTGATTATTCATCCATCCTATCTAAGCAGTCTATTCACCTACAGACTCTACTTTATTCCCATAGGCACCTGCCTGATCCACACCACCGGCCTGTCACCTGGCTACTGCGCCAGCTGTTTAACCTTTCCAGGGTACCTCTATCCCCAGCCATTTCCACTTAGCTTCCAGAGCTATCAAATGCAAATTTAATCATGTCTGTCACTCAACACAGTTGTTAATATATCTGGTTTACCTGGAGAGTAACCAAGGAATCTGGTTTACCGGGACTAAATGGTTCCTGGGATGCCAGCCTTTCAGTGTTCAAACTGGAAAAGTCCCAGGCAAACTAGGATAAGTTGGTCACCCTACTCCCTGACTAGGCTGTAATTTCCATGAGGGCAGGGATCTTTTGGGGCTTGTTCACTGTCAGTCCCATTGCCTGGAAGAGTAAGGCATAAAATCAAGTTTTTTGCAGAGATAGAAAGTGAACATAAATACTCACCTTCGGAAGTATCACCTCACGCTGATCAGAACGGCCATTATCAAAAAACCTACCAATAATGAATGCTGGAGAGAGTGGAGAAAAGGGAACCCTCTTGCACCGTTGGTGGGAATGTACATTGACAAAGCCACTATGGAGAACAGTATGGAGATTCCTTTAAAACCTAGGAATAAAACCACCATAGGACCCAACAATCTCACTGCTGGGCATACATATACCTTGAGAAAACCAGAAATGAAAAAGACATGTGTCCCAGTGTTCATTGCGGCCCTGTTTACCATAGCCAGGACATGGAAGCAATCTACGTGTTCATCAACAGATCAATGGATAAAAAATGTTTGGTACACATACACTATAGAATATTACTCGGCCATGAAAAGGAACACATTTGAGGCAGTTCTCGTGAGGTGGGTGAACCTAAAGCATGTTATACAAGGTGAAGTTACGTCAGAAAGAGAAAAACCGTCATATATTAACATATATATGGCATCTAGAAAAATGGTATTGATCAAACTATTTGCAGAGCAGGAATAGAGATGCAGAAATAAAGAAGAGACTTTGGCCAGCAGGGGAAGGAGAGGTTGGGATGAATTGAGATAACAGCATTAAAACATACATGTTGCCATATACAAAACAGGTAAAGCTAATGGGAAAAGTTGCTGCATAATTCAGGGAGCTCAAAGCGGTACTCTGTGACAACCTAAAGTGGGGTCGGGGAGAGGTTCAAGGAGGGGACCTACGTGTCCTTATGGCTGCCTGATTCGTATTGCTGTATGGCAGAAGACAACACAATAGTGGAAAGCAATTATTCTCCAATTAAGTTTTTAAAAAATACTCACCCTTGTTGGTCTAGCAGCTCACATAGGGTCTAGAGCCAAGTAGGCGTCCAGGTAGTTTTTTCAGATAGGAAACTGTTTACCTGACTTCTAAATTGTTTACCCAAACTGCCTTACTGCATCAGGTTGACTTGACATCAAGACCATGGCTCTAATGCCTCTGAAAGGAAACAGCACTCGGGTAGGTTGTGGGGCTTCTGGCAACCACATTATATGTAAACCCCTATTCTAGATCAGATCGTTGTTTCTGGCTATGCACACTGATCCCACAGAACCTACTTACGTATCTACTTATTTATTTACTTGGCTTCCCTGATGGCTCAAGTGGTAAAGAATCTGCCTGCAATACGGGAGACACAGAAGACGTGGGTTCAGTCCCTGGGTCAGGAAGATCCCCTGGAGAAGAAAATGGCAACCCACTCTAGTATTCTTGTCTGCAAAAACCCCATGGACAACAGAGCCTGGCAGGCTACATATGCCTCCATAAGGTCACAAAGAGTCAGACATGACTGAGCACACATGTGCGTTTACTTACTTACTTATTTTGGCCAAGTTGCATAGCATGCAGGATATTAGTTCCCCGACTAGCGATTGAACCTTGAACCCGTGTCCCCTGCAGTGGAATGCAGAGTGAGTCTTAACCACTGGACCTCCAGGGGAGGACTGCCATGGGACTTCTGTAACATCCCCTTTGACAAACACACAGGTGGACCAAGTTATAGCTGAGGGACTGCTTTGGGGTACCACACAGGTCAAGTCTGCACCCCACCACTTGGGCAGGTCACTTCTCTGAACCTCTTCTTCTCATCCGTAGAGTTCGGGGACTCCCCTGGTGGTCCAGTGTCTAAGACTCCATGCTCCTGATGCAGGGGACCCCAGGCTGGATCCCCGGTCAGGGACCTAAATCCCACATGCCACGATTGAGTTTACATGCCACAACTGAAACATCCCACATGCCTCAACGAAGATCAAAGATCTTCCACAACCAAGATCCAACATGGCCAAATGCATGAAGGTTTTCAAAAAAGAACTCAGGCTTGCCCTTCTTAGCTCATAGCACCATTGAGGATCAAATAATATGTAGAAATACATTGCCCTTCTTAGCTCATAGCACCACTGAGGATCAAATAATGTGTAGAAATACATTGCAAATGCTAAGACTATCTAGATGTGTTTACAATTTCTAGTTTTCCCCATCCACTCAATGCAACCTATATATATATATATATATTTTTTTTTTTTTTTTTTTTTTTTTGCCTCACCACATGGCTTGCAGACTCTTAGTTCCTGGACCAGGGGTGGAGGCTGGGCCCCAGCAGCGAAAGCCCGGAGTCCCTAACCACTGGACTGCCAGGGAATTCCCAGATTTATTTTCTTGTTCCATAAAAATCTTAGGACAAGGACCAGAGAAGTGGGCAACTAGAGACAACTAAGACCGCCTTTGGGTGGCCTGAGTGAAGCCACAGAGACGGGAGGTAGGACGTTTTCGCTGGCAGGGAAAGAATCAAATGTTCCCTCGCTAAGCTGTTTGGAAGAACCTGTGAAATCCCCAACAGTTGAGACCATTCTTTTCTCCACTCCTCCAGCACGAATAGAGTTGACAGGCAATAGAAAAGATCCAGGCCACATAATTCCTTCACACAGGCTGTTCAGGAGCCAAGCTATTGAGCTTTTTGCCTAAGAAAACTCCTAAGAACCCCTTTGTCTTTTGAATACCCAGGCACCTAAATAAAACAAAAGCCTCGGTCTGTGTTATTGAAATGCATAAATATGACCTGATGGACTTTCACTGAATTTGGAAGGCATGTTGGGGACAGACACTCAATTGCAACTCCATGGACTGTAGCCTGCCAGGCTTCTCTGTCCATGGAATTTTCCAGGCAAGAATACTGCAGTGGGTTGCCATTTCCTTCTCCAGGGGATCTTCCTGACCCAGGGATGGAACCCACATCTCCTGCATGGCAGGAGGCTTCTTTACCACAGAGCCATCCGAGAAGCCCATGTTGGGGATTTTCTGCCTTAATATAAACTGTGAAAATATAATAATATAATATATACTGTGAAAATATAATAATATATACTGTGAAAATATATACTGTGAAAATATAAACTGCGCATGTGTGCAATTAATCTCGGGGAGCCCTAGGAGAGGTGTCAAGGAGTTTGGTCATTGTCTTCAAAGCAGTTAAAAGTGATAGACAAAGTGAGCCCTGTGTGGCTTGCTCGTGGGGAGAAAGATGCCCTACATATCAAAATTCAGCAGGCAGGGCGAGATAACAAACTGGTTTCAAATCCAAGCCTTAAATCANAAGGAGTTTGGTCATTGTCTTCAAAGCAGTTAAAAGTGATAGACAAAGTGAGCCCTGTGTGGCTTGCTCGTGGGGAGAAAGATGCCCTACATATCAAAATTCAGCAGGCAGGGCGAGATAACAAACTGGTTTCAAATCCCAGCCTTAAATCAAAAGACTTTTGAGTGCATGTCAGGAGAAGAGTCCTTTCTGTCCCCACAGGTTTGAGATCTCTGGCTGAGAGCCCGGTTGGAAGACACTAGTTAGTTTGTTCTTTATTTTCATCTGAAAGTTACAGGGCTATTTATCAACAAAATGACTGTCCGGGCAGCGAAATCCAGTGGTTTCTATGTACAGGCCCATCCCTGGGGTCCACACCTCTGGAGGGGCCTCCTCCCCCAAGGCCTCAGTGGGCTTCTTCCCAGGCCTCTAGGAAATAATCACAAAGACACAGGGGATGAAAACCAGCCTGTCCCCAGCACCTGCTTTCATCCCATAGGGAGGTGGCGGCTGCTGGTGGGGAAGCCAGGCCTAGTCTTCGGGTAGCGGGTGTGGGGGGTCTCTCTCTGAGGAGCCCGTCCTTCCCGCGCCCACCTCCTGGGCAGGCTCTCGTTGGACATTCCTGGGACTGCTCTGGCAGGCTCACGAGTCCCCACTCTAGCCTTCTTTTCTTTCACGTCGTGATTGGATCACCGTGGTGTCCCAGCCTCCCAATCTGGAGGCCACGATTTGGACTGTGGAGCCTCTTCATTTGTCCCTGGTTTTTTTTTTGTACAGAAATGACAATACTCTGGATCGGACCTTTTTTTTTTTTCCGCTCAGGAAACAGAAGTGGCTCAACAGGTACAGTTCTGCTGGTCAATCTGCTTCCGGCAGGGTTCCATGGTGACAGCCACGCCCACCCCACTCCGGCCAGAGGTCATTCGGNCACCAAGTGCCACTCGTCCCCCTCCGGCTCATACCTGCCACAGGAGAGTAGCAATGACAACTGAGACAGCTGACCTGAGACACCGAGCCCCTGATTTTCCACTGTCAGCAGCCCCGGCGACCCGAGACGCCGAGCCCCTGATATTCCACTGTGGTGGTGTATTTATTTCTTTTTAATTAAAATAATTTTAATTGCCTATGCTGGGCCTTCCTGACTGCACAGGTTTTTCTCTAGTTGCGGTGCGCAGGCTTCTCACTGCAGCGGCTTCTCTAGCTGTGGAGCGTGGGCTCTAGAGCAGGTGTGCTTCAGTAGTTTTTGCTCCACGGCTCCTACGGCACTGGCTGAATAGTTGTGGTGCACTGGCTTACAGCTGCTCTGAGGTATGTGGGATCTTCCTGGACTGGGGATAGAAAGAACCCATGTCTCCTGCATTGGCAGGTGGATTCGTTACCGCTGCAACACCTGGGAAGCCCCTTACTTGAACTCTTCAATTCTCACAAGGATTCCCTACAATGCAAGTTATCAGTAGGTCTGTTTTCTAGAATAGGAAACTGAGGTTCACGGCCCCCATCTGCTCAAGGTTGCCTGCACCTCTGCTGGACTCAAATGGCTCCATCAGACCACCGCCTAAGCTAAGTGTTGTATGAACGCAGGAGACACTAGTTCAGTTCCTGACTCAGGAAGATCCCCTGAAGGAGGAAATGGCCACCCACTCCAGTATTCTTGCCCAGGAAATCCCATGGACAGAGGAGCCTGGTGGGCTATACAGTCCATGGGGTCACAGACTCAGACACACTGAGTGAGCACACACGCAAACACAGGGTCACCATGCACAGCTGTACTGTACACAGACTGCGTACTACACAAGGGCGTCACATCTAAGGGGGCGCCTTCCACGTTAGCGGACCTCATATGTGTATTTCTTACAACCATCTGTGGATAGATAGCAGTGAGGTGTCATGCTTTAACAAAATTAGCATATTAACATTCCGACAGTTTCAAACTGATGGAACTTTTTCCAAATCTGCTAATAGTCGTTGTATGGGTATGTGATAGCCCTGTAAACAGTTTCCAGGCCAAGACATATCATCCAGGGTCACGACCATACATCCCCCAGGAGTTTAGCTTCACCTTGAGGCTTCCATTCCCTGGAGGCAAGGCACAAAGGAAAGCACTCAGCAACTGAGGTGAGACGTCCCTGGAGGCGCAGTGGATAAGAGCCCGCCCACCCACCCAGGTAATGAACCCATGTCTCTGGCATGTCTTGCATTGGCAGGTGGATTCTTTACCCCTAAACCACCTGAGAAGACATATGTATAACATATTGGCTTAAAAAATAAGTTGGCAATGAAAACACTTGCAATAAAATAGTCTGAAATTATGTATATGTAATTTACATAGATAGCCTTCTTTGGTGTCTCAGCAGTAAAGACTCCACCTGCACTGCAAGAGACACAAGTCCAACCACTGCATTGGCAAAATCCCCTAGAGAAGGAAATGCAGTATTCTTGCCTGGGAAATTCTGTGGACCAAGGAGCCTGATGA
>SJYV01038164.1:2333-18250 GCA_006410875.1 Neotragus pygmaeus
ATTTAAATTATTTATTTATTTAAGGAAGAAAATGGAAGCAACCTCTTTTCTCATTGTTGTGTGTTTCCCCAGGCAAAAGTATCAGAATAGTTAACCATCAGCAGACTGCACAACCGATGCACAATCATTTGCTACACCTTCAGCTTGTAGAGTTCAGCAGAAGTGGATGTTTGCTCAGTCTTAGGTAAAGATGCAGGAAAATTCTAATAATTGTCCAGTGCTATCCTTTGTTGACTTAAGATTATTTTCAAGTACTAGTAGCCATCCGTAAATCACAAAACTGTCAGTGGTTTAACACAACAGGAGTTAATTACTACTCATTTAACAGTCCAATGAAGGTTTCCTGAAGGGTGAACAGTGGGGTGGGGAGCCTTGCACATGTGAGGGCCGTGGGGGGGGCCCGCCGATATGTGGCAGGAGAGCGTTCTCCCCGGGCCCGGCTGTGGCTCTGGGTTGTTGCAGTGGTGGTGGGCACAACCCCCGTGAGGGTGGGGGCACCAGTCCGTCGTCCTGGGTGTCACCGCAGTACCGACCCTGTGCCAGGAGGGCCTGTGGTGGTGAGATCCCACGGTGGGCCCTGGCGGCTGACTTGCGTCCCCTCCCCCGGGTCCCTTTGAGCCGTTCCCATCACTGTGGCATGCAGCCACCCCAACTCGGCTGCCAGTTCCATAGTGTTGGCCTCGCGTGGCTGCACCTTGTCGGTGGCCCTCTCCATCTGTCTGTCCACCTCAGTCTGCTGGCCGTCTGCTGCTCCCTCGGGCCATTTCCTGGTGTGTCTCGCTTCCTGGGCCCACTGCAGCCCTAATCCATTGCCCGTTTTGCCACCGCCTGTCTGCCGCTGCTGTCACATGCTGGACAAGGGGAAGGGATCATGAGCCACGCTGTGCCCCTCCCACTCCAGCCCGCTGGTTTGGTCCCAGGTCTTTTGCTGCCCACCACTGTGGGCCAGTTGCCCTGTCCTTGATGCCTGGCTTCCCCTGCCCTGCTCTGGGGCAGGTGGACAGATGGATGCCAAAGGCGCATGTTGGCTGTTCCCAGGGTGGCTTGAGCCTGGGTTCCCCAACCCAGGTCCTGGGGCTGCCGCTGGGGTGGGTAGGGGGGAGGATGAGCAAGAGGAGGGTGGCCAGCCGCCCTCCTTCCACCACTGTCAAGCCCTCTCGTTGCCTCCGTGTGGCAGCAGAGGTGGCATGCTTCCATCTTTGTGGACCTGAGGGTGTGTGTGTGGTTGGGCGTCCTCGCCATGGGCAGGATAGGGTGGGCGGGTTTCCTGGCTCGGTGAGAGCCCTACTTGACACTCTCCTGGCTTCTTCAACTCCTGGGGCCTTTCTTCCAGCTCATGCTTATCACCCCTACTCCTGGAAAGCCTGGCTCCTTCGTCATGCTTGCTCCCTGACCTGTTTGATCTTGCCAGTAGCATATGCTTATCTCAAAGATTAAGCTATGAATGTCTAAATACACACGGCTGGTACAGTGAAACTGTGAATGGCTCATTAAATCAGTTATGGTTCCTTTGGTCATTCTGTCATCTAATACTTGGAGAACTGTGATAATTCTAGAGCTAATACAGGCTGACGGGTGCTGACCCCCTTTGAAGGGGGGATGTGTGCATTTATATGATCAAAACCAAAATGGTAAGTCTCCCAGTACCTGCCCATGGGGTGTCAGCGGTTGGGGATGGTTTTGTGCCACGTGTAGCACCATGGTCAGGCTTCCCGTTGAGGTGACACAGGGGTCTGGGGCTTCCCCTCAAGGCTATCCAACAGGGTTGAAACATGTGTCACCGTGTATGCTGGGATATTCTTGAGTTGCTGCAAGGGTGTGAAGGAAACGGTTCATGAAGAATGGGGTGACTTCCCACGAGGTGCCAGAGAGGACAGTGGCCTCATCTCGCCTGGAGGGGAGATCCTCCTGGTTTTTCTCGAGTTTTGGCAGGATCCCCTCGAGTTACAACAAGGACTCCAGGGAGCCGCCCCTGTGCCTTCCAGAAAGGCCAGGCTCCACACGAGTTGCCAGGGGCCTCTGGGAATTCCTTGGCAGTCGGGGCCGGCTCCTAAGTCCTCGTCTGGAGCCTAAGGATGCCTCTCCACTGCTGACATGGACCATAGGCTTCCTCTGGAGGCTCCCCAGGGGAGTGAGGTCTCATCTCGAGTGGAGACGTGAATGTCAGGTTTCCTCCCAGGCTGTAGCAACAGGGTAAGGCTTCCCGTCGAGGTGACACAGGGATCTGGGGCTTCCCCTTGAGGCTTACACACAGGGTTGAAACACGTGCCACCGTGTTGGGTGGCAAACCTCGGGGTGACAGTCTACACGGAGCGGGTCACCAGGTTCCTCTGTATTGGACAGAGACATCTGGGGGTCTTGTGGAACAAGCGGCTCAAAACTCGGATTTCCCCTGGACACTCCTGTGGAGAGCACCTCCTCTTGAGATTCGATGGAACCATCGGGAATCCTTCCCTGACGAAGCAGGGAAAGGGAGCCTCATCTCGAGTGGAGCAGGGGGACACGGGGCTCCTCTTGAGATGTGGTGGGACACTCGGTGTTCCTCTCGAGTGGAGGCGTGTATGTCGGAATATTCTTGACTTGCTGTAAGGGTGTGAAGGAACCCATCGAGGTTCCTGAGGGATGGGGTGACTTCCCATGAGGTGCCGCAGAGGACAAGGGCCTCATTTCGCCTGGAGGGGAGATCCTCCTGGTTATTCTCGAGTTGCGGCAGGTTCCTCTCGAGTTATGTTGAAGACACTAGCGACATGCCCCTGTGCCCTCCAGAAAGGCCAGGCTCGACGCGAGTTGCCAGAGACCTCTGGGGATTTCTTGGCAGTTGGGGCCTGCTCCTAAGTCCTAGTCTGGAGCCTGAGGTTTCCTCCCAATGCTGACGTGGACCAAGGGTTTCCTCTGGAGGCTCCCCAGGGGAGTCAGGTCTCGCCTCGAGTGGAGACGTGCATGTCTGCTTTCCTCCCGAGCTGTAGCCACAGGGTCAGGCTTCCTGTTGGAGGTGACACAGAGGTCTGGGCATTCTCCTCAGACTTTCCCATAGGGTTGAAACTGATGGAACCGTGGTGATAGCCAATCCTTGGGGTGACAGTCGAGACGGCGCAGGGCAACCAGGTTCCTCTGGAGTTTACAGAGATATCTGGGGTTCTCGTGGAACAGGTGATGCGACCTGTGGAGTTTCTCTGGACACTCCTGTGGCAAGCGCCTCCACTTGATATGCGACAGGACCGTTGGGAATCCTTCCCTGAATAAGCAGGGAAAGGAAGCCTGATCTCCAGCAGAGGAGGGTGACACGGGGTTCCTCTTGAGTTGAGGTGGGAACCTCGGTGTTTCTCTGGAGTGGAGACGTGAATGTCGGGATATTTTTGAGTCACTGCAAGGGTGTGAAGGAATCCGTCGAGGTTCATGAGGGATGGGGTGACATCCTGTGATGTGCCATAGAGGACAAGGGCCTCATTTCGCTTGGAGGGGAGATCGTACTGGTTTTTCTCCAGTTGCAGCAGGTTTCTCTCGACTTCCGATGGGGAACCCAGAGAACCGCCCCTGTGCCCTCCAGAAAGGACAGGCTCCACGTAAGTTGTCAGGGGCCTCTGGGGATTCCTTGGCAGTCGATGCCGGTTCCTAAGTGCTCGTCTGGCACCTGGGGTTTCCTCTCCACTGCAGACTGGACCGTGGCCTTCCTCTGGAGGCTCCCCAGGGGAGACAGGTCTCGTCTTGAGTGGAGACGTGCACTTACGCTTTCCTCCTGAACAGTAGCTGCAGGGTCAGGCTTCCCGTCGAGGTGACACAGGGGTCTAGGGCTTCCCCTCGAGGTTTTCACACAGGATTGAAACACGTGCCACTGTGGTGGGAGCCAATCTTTGGGGTGACTCTCGATGCGGCTCAGGGACACCAGGTTCAGATAGAGTGGACAGAGACATCTGGGGTCTCATAGAACAGGTGGCACGACCCCCGGAGTTACTCTGGACACTCCTGTGGAGAGCGCTTCCTCTTGATATGCCACAGGACTGGCGGGAGTCCTTCCCTGACGAATCAGTGAAAGGAACCCTGGTCTCGAATGGAGCAGCGGGACACGGGGCTCCTCTTGAGTTGTGGTGGGAACCTCGGTGTTCCTCTCGAGTGGAGACATGAGTGTCGGGATATTCTGGAGTCACTGTAAGGGTGTGAAAGAACCCGTTGAGGATCATGAGGGATGGGGTGACTTCCTGTGAGGTGCTGCAGAGGACAAGGGCCTCATGTTGCCTGGAAGGGAGATTCTCCTGGTTTTTCTCAAGTTGCGGCAGGTTTCTCTCGACTTACGATAGGAACCCCAGGTACCTCTCAGGTACATTCTGGAAAGGCTAGGCTCCACGTGAGCTGCCAGGGGCCTCTGGGGATTTCTTGGCAGATGGGGCCTGCTCCTACGTCCTCGTCTGGAGCCTGAGGATACCCTCCACTGCTTACTTGGACCATTGGGGTTTCTGTGGAGGCTCCACAATGGAGTCAGGTCTCGTCTCCAGTGGAGAGGTACACGTCCGCTTTCCTCTCGAGCTGTAGCCGCAGGGTCAGTCTTCCCTTCAAGGTGAAACAAGGGTCTGGCGCTTCCCCTCAAGGCTTTCCCACAGGGTTGAAATACATGACCCCGTGGTGGGAGCCAATGTTCGGGGTGACAGTCGAAGCAATGTAGGGCCACCAGGTTCTTCTGGAATGGACAGAGACATCGGAGGGTATCGTGGATCATGTGGCTCGACCCCAGGAGTTCCTCTGGTCATTCCTGTGGAAAGCGCCTCCTCTTGACATGCGACGGGACCATTGGGAATCCTTCTGCTCGAATCTGGGAAAGGAAGCCTTATCTCAAGCGGAGCAGGGGGACACGGGTGTCCTCTTGAATTGTGGCTGGACCCTCCGTTTTCCTCTCGCGTGGAGACCTGTATGTCGGAATATTCTTGAGTCACTGCAAGGATTTGAAGGAACCCGTCAAGGTTCATGAGGGATGGGGTGACTTCCCGTGAGATGCTGCAGAGGACACGGGCCTCATCTCTCCTGGAGGGGAGATCCTCCTGGTTTTCCCCAACTTACGTAAGGAGCCAGTCGACTTACCACGGGGGCCCCAGGGACCCACCCCTGTGCCTTCTGGAAAGGCCAGGATCCATGCGAGTTGCCAGGGGCCTCTGGTGATTCCTTGGCATTTGGGGCCTGCTCCTAAGTCCTCGTCTGTTGCCTGAGGATTCTCTCCACTGCTTACTTGGACCGTGGGTTTTCTCTGGAGCCTCCCCAATGGAGTCAGGTCTTGTCTCCAATGGAGAGGTGCAGGTGCACTGTCCTACCGAGGTGTATCCCCAGGGTCAGTCTTCCCATCGAGGTGACACAGGGGTCTGGGGTCAGGCTTTCCCACAGGGTTGAAACAAATGCCACCGTGGGGGAAGCCAATCCTCAGGGTGACAGTCGAGGTGGCGCAGGGACACCAGGTTTCATTTGAGTGGACAGAGACAACTGGGGGTCTCGTCGAACAGGTGGCTTGACCCCCGGAGTTCCTCTGGACACTCCTATGGAGAGCACCTCCTCTTGATATGTGATGGGACGGTCGGGAATACCTCCCCGATGAAATAGGGAAGGGAAGTCTGATATCGAGCAGAGCAGGGGGACACGGGGATCCTCTTGAGTTGTTGTGGGACCCTCGTTGTTCCTCTTGCAGGGAGACTTGTATGTCGGGATATTCTTGAGTCGCTGCAAGCGTGTGAAGGAACCCATCGAGGTTCATGAGGAATGGGGTGACTTCCCGTGAGGTGCCCCAGAGGACAAACACTTCATCTCGCCTGGAGGGAAGATCCTCCTGGTTTTTCTCGAGTTGTGGCAGGTTCCTCTCGAGTTACGAAGTGGAGCCCAGGGACCCGCCCCTTTGCACTCTAGTAAGGCCAGGCTCCACGCGAGTTGCAAGGGGCCTCTGGAGATTCCTTGGCAGTCGGGGCCTGCTCCTAAATCCTCATCTGGAGCATGAGGATTCCCTCCACTGCTTACTTGGATCGTGGGAAATTTCTGCAGGCTCCTCATGGGAATCAGGTATCATCTGCAGTGGAGATGTGCACGTCTGCTTTCCACCCGAGCTGTAGCTGCAGGGTTAGTCTTTCCATCGAGGTGACAAAGGGTTCTGAGGCTTCCTCTCAAGGCTTTCCCTCAGGGTTTAAACACGTGCCACTGTGGTGGGAGGCAATGATCGGGGTGACAGCCGAGGCGGCCCAGGGCCACCAGGTTCCAACACAGTGGACAGAGATATCTGGGCATCTTGTGGAACAGGTGGCTTGACCCCTGGAGTTCCTCTGGACACTCCTGTGGAGAGTGCCTCCTCTTGAGATGCAATGGGACTGGCGGGAATCCTTCCCCGACAAATCAGCGAAAGAAACCCTGGTCTCGAATGGTGTACGGGGACACGGGGCTCCTCTTGAGTTGTGGTGGGAACCTCGGAGTTCCTCTCGAGAGGAGACGTGAGTGTCAGGCTATTCTTGAGTCACTTCAAGGGTGTGAAGGAACCCATCGAGGTTCACGAGGAATGGGGGAATTTCCTACAAGATGCCCCAGAGAACAAGGGCCTCATCTCAGCTGGAGGGGAGATCCTCCGGGTTTTTCTCAAGTTGCATCAGTTCCTCTTGACTTACGACGGGGACACCAGGGACCCACCCCTGTAACTTCCTGAAAGGAAGGTGCCAGGAACCCACCAGGCTCCATGCGAGTTGCCTGGGGCCTCTGGGGATTCCTTGGCAGTCCAGGCCTGCTCCTAAGTCCTCATCTGGAGCCTGAGGATTCCTTCAATGCTTACTTGGACAGAGGGATTTCTCTAGAGGCTCCCCATTGGAGGCAGGTCTCATCTCCAGTGGAGATGTGCACGTCTGCTCTCCTCCCTAGCTGTAGCCACAGGATCAGTCTTCCCATCGTGGTGACACAGGGGTCTGGGGCTTCCCCTCGAGATTTTCCCACAAAGTTGAAACACGTGCCACTGTGGTGGGAGTCAATCGTCAGGGTGACAGTCGAGGCGGCTCAGGGCCACCAGGTTCTTCTGGAATGGACAGAGATATCCGGGGGTATTGTGGATCAGCTGGCTCGACCCCTTGAGTTCCTGTGGAAATTCCTGTTGCAATTGCCTCCTCTTTACCTGCCATGGGACCTTCGGGAATCCATCCCTGACGAAGCCGGGAAAGGAAGCCTGATCTCGAGCTGAGCAGGGGGACACGGGGTTTTTCTTGAGTTGTGGTGGGACCATCGGTGTTCCTCTCACGTGGAGACCTGTATGTCGGGATATTCTTGAGTCGCTGCAAGAGTGTGAAGGAACCTGTCGAGCTTCATGAGGGATGGGGTGACTTCCCGTGAGATGCTGCATAGGAAAAAGACCTCATCTCGCCTGGAGGGAAGATCCTCCTGGTTTTTTTTTTTTGAGTTGCAGCAGGTTCCTCTCGAGTTATGACTGGGACCCGCCACTGTGCCCTATGAAAAGGCCAGCCTTCAAGCGAGTTGCCAGGGGCCTCTGGGTATTTCTTGGCAGTCGGGGCCTGCTCCTAAGTGCTCGTCTGGACCGTGAGGATTCCTCTCCACTGCTGACGTGGACCGTGAGGTTCCTCTGGAAGCTCCTCAGTTCAGTAAGATCTCCTCTCATGTAGAGACATGCATGTTGGCTTCCTCTGGATTTGTAGCCACAGGGTCAGGCTTCCCGTCGAGGAGACACAGGGGTCTGGGGTTTCCCCTCGAGGCTTTTCCACAGGGTTGAAACACGTGCCATCGTAGTGGGAGCCAATCCTCAGGGTGACAGTCGAGGCGGTGCAGGGCCACCAGGTTCCTCTGGAATGGACAGAGACGTCCGGGGGTATTGTGGATCAGTTGGGTCGACCCCTGTAGTTCCTCTGGACAATCCTGTGGGAAGCACTTCCTCTTGACATGTGATGGGACCTGCAGGAATCCTTCCCCAATGATGCTGGGAAAGGAAACCAGATTTCAAACGGAGCAGGGGGACACGGGAGTCCTCTTGAGTTGTGGCAGGACCGTCGGTGTTCCTTTCGCGTGGAAACTTGTATGTCGGGATATTCCTGAGTCACTGCAAGAGTGTGAAGGAGCCCATCGAGGTTCATGAGTGATGGGATGACTTCCCGCCAGATTCTGCAGAAGACAAGGGCCTCATCTTGCCTGGACGGGAGATCCTCCTGGTTTTTCTTGAGTTGCGGCAGGTTCCTCTCGACTAACTACGGGGACCCCAGGGAACCGCCCCTGCAAACTCTGGAAAGGCCAGGCTCCACGCGAGTTGCCAGGGGCCTCTGGGGATTCCGTGGCAGTCGGTGCCTGCTCCTAAGTCCTCGTCTGGAGACTGAGGATTCCTCTCCACTACTGACGTGGACCACGGAGTTCCTCTGGAGGCTCCTCAGGCGAGTAAGGTCTCGTCTCGAGTGGAGATGTGCACTTCACCTTCCTCTGGAGCTGTACAGCAGGGTCAGGCTTCCTGTCGGGGTGACATATGTGGCTTGCGCTTCACCTCAAGGCTTTCCTACAGGGTTGAAACACGTGCCACCATGGGGGAGACAATCCTCAGGGTGACAGTCGAGGTGGGCCAGGGCCACCAGTTTCTGATGGAGTGGACATAGACATCTGGTGGTCTCCTGGAACAGGTGCTGGAACCACCAGAGATCCTCTGGACACTCCTGTGGAGAGCACCTCCTCTTGAAAAGTAATGGGACAGACGGGAATCCATCCCTGACGAAGTAGGGCATGGAAGCCTGATCTCGTGCACTGCAGGGGGACACGGGGTGCCTCTGGAGTTGTGGGGGGACCCTCGCTGTTACTCTCGAGTGGAGACGTGTATGTTGGGCTATTCTTGAGTCACTGCAAGTGTGTGAAGGAACCCGTCGAGGTTCATGAGGGATGGGGTGACTTCCCGTGAGGTGAAGGCAGAGGACAAGGGCCTCATCTCACCTGGAGGGGAGATCCTCCTGGTTTTTCTCGAGTTGTGGCAGGTTCCTCTCGACTTACTAAGGGAACCCCAGGGAACCGCCACTGTGAACTCCGGAAAGGCCAGACCTCACGCGAGTTGCCAGGGGCTTCTGCG
Source organism: Neotragus pygmaeus (assembly GCA_006410875.1). Lineage (NCBI taxonomy): Eukaryota > Metazoa > Chordata > Mammalia > Artiodactyla > Bovidae > Neotragus > Neotragus pygmaeus. Next base: position 11,386 of record SJYV01038164.1, read on the forward strand.
GATTCTGTGGCAGTCAGGGCCTGCTCCTAATTCGTCATCTGGAGCCTGAGGATTCCTCTCCACTGCTGACGTGGATCTCATGGTTCCTCTGGAGGCTCCTCAGGTGAGTAAGTTCTTGTCTTGAGTGGAGATGTGCACTTCACCTTCCTTTGGAGCTGTAGCCACAGGGTCAGGCTTCCCGTCGAGGTGACACAGGGTTCTGGGGCTTCCCCTCGAGGCTTTCCCACAGGGTAGAAACACGTGCCACCGTTGGAGGGATCCAATCCTCAGGGTGACAGTCGAGGCGGCGCAGGGCCACCAGGTTCTGATGGAGTGGACAGAGACATCTGGTGGTCTCGGGGAACAGGTGGCATGACTCCCGGAGTTCCTCTGGACCCTCCTGTGGAGAGCACCTCCTCTTCAGATGCGATGGGACGGTCGGGAATCCATTCCCGACGAAATAGGGAATGTAAGCCTGATCTCGAGCAGATCAGGGGGGACACGGGGTTCCTCTTGAGTTGTGCGGTGACCCTCGGTGTTCCTCTTGAGTGGAGACGTGTATGTCGGGCTATTCTTGAGTCACTGCAAGTGTGTGAAGGAACCCGTTGAGGTTCACGAGGTATGGGTTGACTTCCCTTGAGGTGCTGCAGAGGACAAGGGCCTCATTTCGCCTGGAGGGGAGATCCTCCTGGTTGTTCTCGAGTTGCGGCACGTTCCTCTCAAGTTAAGACGTGGAGCCCAGGGACCCACCCCTGAGGCCCCCAAAAGGGCAGGCACCACACTAGATGCCAGGGGCCCCTGGGGATTCCTTGGCAGTAGGATCTGGCTGCTAAGTCCTCGTCTGGAACCTGAGGATTCCGCTGCACTGCAGATATGTACTGTGGGGTTGCTCTGGAAGCTCGCCAGGGGAGTCAGGTCTCGTCTTGAGTGGAGCCGTGCAACTCCGCTTTCCTCCCGACCTGTATGTAGCTTCAGGGTCAGGCTTCCCGTCGAGGTGACACAGGGGTCTAGAGCTTCCCCTCGAGTCTTTCCCACAGGGTTGAAACACGTGCCACCGTGGTGTGAGCCAATCTTCGGGGTGACTGTTGTGGAGGCTCAGGACCACCAGGTCCAGAAGGAGTGAACAGAGATAACTGGGGGTCTCATGGAACAGGTGCCATGACTCCCGGAGTTCCTCTTGACACACCTGTGGGGAGTGCCTCGTCTTGAGATGCGACGGGACAGGCGGGAATCGTTCCGCGATGTATCAGGGAAAGGAACCCTGGTCTGGAACGGAGTAGGGGAAACGGGGCTCCTCTTGAGTTGTGGTGGGAACCTCGGTGTTACTCTCGAGTGGAGACGTGAATGTCGGGATATTCTTTAGTCACTGCAAAGGTGTGAAGGAAACCGTCGAGGTTCACGAGGGATAGGGGGACTTCCCATGACATGCCGCAGAGGACAATGGCCTCATCTTGCCTGGAGGGGAGATCCTCCTGGTTATTCTAGAATTGCAGCAGGTTCCGCTCGACTTACCACGGGCATCCCAGGGATCTGCCCCTGTGTCCTCTGAAAAGGCCAAGCACGACACGAGTTGCCAGGAGCCTCTGGGGATTCTGTGGCAGACGGGGTCTGCTCCTAAGTCCTCGTCTGGAGCCTGAGGATTCCCTCTACTGGTTACTTGGACTCAGGGGTGTCTCTGGGGGCTCCCTGATGGAGTCAGGTCTCGTATCCAGTGGAGATGTGCAGGTCCGCTTTCCTCTCGAGCTGTAGATGCAGGGGTAGACTTCCCGTCAAGGTGACACAGGGGTCTGGTGCATCCCCTAGAGGCTTTCCCACAGGGTTAAAACAAGTGCCACAGTGGTGGGGCCAATCCTCGGGGTGACAGTCGAGGCGGTGCAGGGCCAACATGTTCCTCTGGAATGGACAGAGATATCTGGGGGTATCGTGGATCAGGTGGGTCGAGCATGGAGCTCCTCTGGACACTCCTGTGGCAAGCACCACCACTTGACATGCGAGGGGACCATCATGAATCCTTCCCCAACGAAGCCGGGAAAGGAAGCCTGATCTTGAGTTGAGTAGGGGGACATGGGGCTCCTCTTGAGTTGTGGCAGGACCCTCGGTGTTCCTCTCGCAGGGAGACTTGTATGTCGGGATATTCTTGAGTTGCTGCAAGCGTGTGAAGGAACCCATCGAGGTTCATCAGGGATGGGGTGACTTGCTGTGAGGTGCCCCAGAAGACAAGCACTTCATCTCGCCTGGAAGGAAGATCCTCCTGGTTTTTCTCGAGTTGTGGCAGGTTCCTCTCGAGTTATGAAGTGGAGCCCAGGGACCCGCCCCTTTGCACTCTAGTAAGGCCAGGCTCTACGCGAGTTGCCAGGGGCCTCTGGAGATTCCTTAGAGGTCGGAGCCTGCTCCTAAGTCCTCATCTGGAGTGTGAGGATTCCCTCCACTGCTTACTTGGATCGTGGGAAATCTCTGCAGGCTCCCCATGGGAATCAGGTATCATCTGCAGTGGAGACGTGCACATCTGCTTTCCACCCGAGCTGTAGCTGCAGGGTTAGTCTTCCCGTCGAGGTGACAAAGGGTTCTGGTGCTTCCCCTCGATGCTTTCACCACAGTGTTTACACACGTGCCACCATGGTGGGAGGCAATGATCGGGGTGACAGCCGAGGCGGCCCAGGGCCACCAGGTTCCGCTGGAGTGGACAGAGATATCTGGGCATCTTGTGGAACAGGTGGCTCGACCCCTGGAGTTCCTCTGGACACTCCTGTGGAGAGCACCTCCTCTTGAGATGTGATGGGACGGTCGGCAATCCATCCCCAACGAAGTAGAGAATGGAAGCCTGATCTCGAGCAGATCAGGGGGACACGGGGTTCCTCTTGAGTTGTGTGGGGAACCTCGGTGTTCCTCTTGAGTGGAGACGTGTATATCGGGCTATTCTTGAGTCACTGCAAGTGTGTGAAGGAACCTGTCGAGGTTCATGAGGGACGGGTTGACTTCCCTTGAGGTGCTGCAGAGGACAAGGGCCTCATCTCGCCTGGAGGGGAGATCCTCCTGGTTGTTCTCGAGTTGTGGCAGGTTCCTCTCAACTTATGATGGGAACCTCAGGGAACCGCCCCTGTGCCCTCAGGAAAGGCCAGGCTCCACGCGAGTTCCCAGGGCCCTCTGGGGATTCCTTGGCAGTTGGTTCCAGCTGCTAAGTCCTCGTCTGGCACCTGAGGATTCCTCTCCACTGCAGACGTGGACCGTGGGTACCTCTGGAGGCTCCCCAGCGGAGTCAGGGCTCATCTCGAGTGGAGATTTGCACGTGAACTTTCCTCCCGAGCTGTAGCTGCAAGGTCAGGCTTCCCGTCGAGGTGACACAGGGGTCTGGGGCTTCCACTTCAGTCTTTCCCACAGGGTGGAAACATTTGCCACCGTGGTGTGAGCCAAACTTCGGGGTGACTTTCGAGGTGGCTCAGGGTCAGCGGGTTCTGATGGATTGGACAGAGACATCTTGGGATCTCATGAAACAGGTAGCTAAACCCCCAGAGGTCCTCTGGACACTCATGTGGAGAGCACCACCTCTTGAGATGCGACGGTACACACGGAAATCCTTCCCCGATGAATCAGGGAATGGAACCCTGGTCTCGAGCAGAGCAGGGGGACACGGGGCTCCTGTTGACTTGGGGCGGGACCCTCGTTGTTCCTCCAGCGTTGGAGACCTGTATGTCGGGACATTCTTGAGTCGCTGCAAGGGTGTGAAGGAACCCGTTGAGGTTCCCGAGGGATGGGGTGACTTCCCGCGAGATGCTGCAGAGGAAAAGGGCCTCATCTCGCCTGGAGGAGAGATCCTCCTGGTTTTTCTAGACTTGAGGCAGGTTCCTCTCGACATATGATGGGTACACCAGGGACCCACCCCTGTGCCCTCTGGAAAGGCCAGACTTCTTGCAAGTTGTCCGGGGCCTCTGGGGATTCCTTGTCAGTTGGGGCCTGCTCCTAAGTCTTGGTCTGGAGCCTGAGGACTACTCTCCACTGCTGACGTGGACCGTGGGGTTCCTCTGGAGGCTCCTCAGTGGAGTAAGGTCTCATCTCAAGTTGAGACGTGGACGTCAGCTTCCTCCGGAGCCTTAGCCCCAGGGTCAGGCTTCCTGTCAAGGTGACACAGGGGTCTGGGGCTTCCCCTCGAGGCTTTCCCACAGGGTTGAAACACGTGCCCCTGTGGGGGGAGCTAATTCTGGGGGTGTCAGTCGAGGCGGTTCAGGGCCACAGGTTCTGATGGAGTGGGCAGATACATATTGTGGTCTCGTGGAACAGGTGGCGCGAACCCAGAGTTCCTCTGGACACTCCTGTGGAGAGCACCTCCTCTTGAGATGCGATGGGACAGTCGGGAATCCATCCCTGATGAAGTAAGGAATGGAAGCCTGATCTAAAGCAGAGCAGGGGGACATGGGGTTCCTCTTGAGTTGTGGAGGGATCCTCGGTGTTCCTCTCCAGTGGAGACGTGTATGTCGGGCTATTCTTGAGTCACTGCAAGTGTATGAAGGAACCCATCGAGGTTCATGAGGGATGGGGTGACTTCCCGTGAGGTGCCGCAGAGGACAAGGGCCTCATCTCCCCTGGAGGAGAGATCCTCCTGGTTCTTCTCGAGTTGCTTCAGGTTCCTCTCGAGTTATGACTTGGAGCCTAGGGACCTGCCCCTGAGGCCTCCGGAAAGGCCATGCTGCACGCAATTTGTCAGTGGCCTCTGGGGATACCCTGGCAGTAGGATCCGGCTCCTGAGTCCTCGTCTGGAACCTGAGGATTCCTCTCCACTGCAGATGTGCACTGTGGGGTGTCCATGGAGGCTCCCCAGGGGAGTCAGGTCTCGTCTTGAGTGGAGTCGTGCACCTCTGCTTTCATCCCGAGCTGTCACTGCAGGATCAGTCTTCCCGTTGACGTTACACAGGTTTCTGGGGCTTCCCCTCGAGTCTTTCCCACAGGATTGAAACACGTGCCACCGTGGTGTGAGACAATCTTCGAGCTGACTGTTGAGGCGGCTCATGACCACCAGGTTCAGATGGAGTGGACAGAGATATCTGGGGGTCTCGTGGAACAGGTGGTGCGAACCCCAGAGTTCCTTTGACACTCCTGTAGAGAGTGCCTCTTCTTGAGATGTGACGGGATGGGCGGGAATCTTTCCCCGACGTATCAGGGAAAGGAACCTTTGTCTCGAACGGAGTAGGCAACACGCGGCTCCTCTTAAGTTGTGGTGGGAACCTCGGTCTTCCTCTCAATTGGAGACGTGAATGTCAGGATATTCTTTAGTCACTGCAAGGGTATGAAGGAACCCGTCGAGTTTAACAAGGCATGGGGGGACTTCCCGTGACATGTAGCAGAGGACATGAGCCTCATCGTGCCTGGAGTGAGTGGAGATCCTTCTGGTTTTTCTCGAGTTGTCCCAGGTTCCACTCAACTTAACATGGGGACCCCAGGGACCTGCCCCTTTGCCCTCCGGAAAGGCCAGTCTCCACGTGATTTGCCAGGAGCCTCGGGGATTTCTTGGGAGTAGGTGCCGTCTCCTACGTCCTCGTATAGAGCCTGAGGATTCCTCTCCACTGCAGACGGGGATGGTGGGGTTCTTCTGGAGGCTCCTCAGGCGAGTAAGGTCTCGTGTCACGTGCAGACTTGCACGTCAGCGTCCTCCGGAGCTGTGGCGACTGGGTCAGGCTTCCCGTCGAGGTGACAAAGGATTCTGGAGCTTGCCCTCGAGGCTTTCCCACAGGGTTGAAACACGTGAACTGTGAGGGAGCCAATCCTCGGCGTGACAGTCGAGGCAGCGCAGGGCCACTAGGTTCCGATTGAGTGAACAGAGAAATCTGGGGGTCTGGAGTCACTGAAAAGATGTGAAGGAACCCGTCGTGTTTCATGAGGGATGGAGTGACATCACGTGATATGCCGCAGAGGACATAGGCTTCATCTCGCCTGGAGGGGAGATCCTCCTGGATTTTCTAGAGTTTTGACAGGTTCCTTTCGAGTAATGACAGGGACCCAAGAGATCCGCCCCTGTACCCTCCGGAAAGGCCAGGCTCCAGGCGAGTTGCCAGGGGCCTTTGGGGATTCCTTGGCAGTCGGGGCCTCCTTCTAAGTCCTCGTCTGAAGCCTGATTATTCCCACCACTGCTAACTTGGACCGTGGCCCTTCTCTTGAAGCTCCACAGGGGAGTCAGGTCTCATCTCCAGTGGAGACGTGCAAGTCCAATTTCCTCCCAAGCTGTAGACGCAGGGTCAGGCTTTCCATCCAGGTTACATATGGGTCCTGGGCCTCCCCTCGAGGCTTTCCCACAGGGTTGAAACACGTGCCACTGTGGTGGGAGCCAATCCTCGGGGTGACAGTCGAGGTGGTGCAGGACCATCAGGTTCCTCTGGAATGGACAGACACATCTGGGTTTATCGTGGATAAGGTGGCTCGACCCCCGGAGTTCCTCTGGACACTCCTGTGGAGAACACCTCCGCTTGACATATGAGGGGACCTTCGGGAATCCTTCCCCGACAAAGCTGGGAAAGGAAGCCTGATCTCGAGTTGGGCAGGAGGCCACAGGGGTCCTCTTGAGTTGTGGTGGGACCCTCGGTGTTCCTCTCACATGGAGACCTGTATGTTGGGATATACTTGAGTCGGTGCAAGGGTGTGAAGGAACCCGTTGTGGTTCATGAGGGATGGGGTGACTTCCCGTGAGATGCCGCAGAGGAAAAGGGCCTCATCTCCCATGTAGGGGATATCCTCCTGGTTTTTCCCGAGTTGAGGCAGGTTCCTCTCAACTAAGACGTGGACCCCAGGAAACTCCTCCTGTGCCCTCCGCAAAGGCCAGGCTCCATGCAAGTTGCCAGGGGCCTCTGGGGATTCCTTGGCAGTCAGAGCCATCTCCTAAGTCTTCATCTGGAGCCTGAGG
>SJYV01038171.1:0-12905 GCA_006410875.1 Neotragus pygmaeus
GGCAGGAGGAGAAGGGGACAATCAAGGATGAGATGGCTGGATGGCATCACTGACTCGATGGACATGAGTCTGAGTGAATTCCAGGAGTTGGTTATGGACAGGGAGGCCTGGCGTGCTGTGTTTCATGGGGTCGCGAAGAGTCGGACATGACTGAGCAACTCAACTGAACTGAACTGAGACAAAAATGAAAGGAAAGCACAATTCACATGTAGGAATCTTTACCTACCACCTACCTCAGGAAATAAGGAAAATCTCAAAGAGTCTTTCTACCTAGAAGAAGAAGAAAACCCAAAGAGATCAGAACAGACAGAAATCAAATATTTAAAGATAATAAAAAAGATCGGTGAAGTCAAGAAAAAAGAGGGTCAAAATCAATAAAGTGAAAAAGAAATTACAATCAACATCACAAAATACATAAGAATAAAAAAAGTCTAGGCCAATGAAATGGACAAATATGAACTACAAAGAAAATACCAAATTGGCTTACAGCTGCTACTGCTACAGCTAAGTCGCTTCAGTCTTTTCCGATTCTGTGCGACCCTATAGACGGCAACCCACCAGGCTCCCCCGTCCCTGGGATTCTCTAAGCAAGAACACTGGAGTGGGTTGCCATTTCCTTCTCCAATGCATGAAAGTTAAAAGTGAAAGTGAAGTTGCTCAGTCGTGTCTGACACTTAGCTACCCCATGGACTGCAGGCTTCCAGGCTCCTCTGTCCCTGGGATTCTCCAGGCAAGAACACTGGAGTGGCGTGCTATCGCCTTGGATGATATCTAAATCAGACTTCACTGATTCTTCTCAAGCTATTCCCAAAAATTAGAGAGAAGGATGCTTCTAAGTCTTCTTCAAAAAGGCCTCCACCAAACACCCTGGTAAAGGAAATGGTTAAAAGGAATCAGCACCATGATCGAGTGGATCTCCCATGGGCAAAAGGAGACATTCAATAATTGTAAATTCATCCATGTGATATTAGGCCATATTAACATTTTGATAGTGGGATTTTTGCAGAAACAAAGTAACACCTGTGGCATTCGTAAGAAAAGACTCCAGTCAAGTAAATGTTACATGCAAAAAAAGACCTTTTCATAAAATTCACATGTAACATCACGATTGAGAATGAAAAGCTGAAAACATTCCAAGATCAGGAAATAAGGCAAGGTTGCCCAATATCGCTTTTATTCAAGTAAAACTGTCACTGTCTTCGGACATTATAAATATATATCACCAAAACAAAAATTAGAGCCCACATCAGTGAACTTGATAAAAGTTGCAGTATATTAAACATACAGAAATCTGTTGCATTTTCTGTACGCTAAAAGTCAGAAAGAAAAATTAAGGAATGGCAAGCAAATGGCAGTTTTCCTTAACTCCCAGTCTGCCATATCAAAAAGATCAAATACCACAGGGCCAAGGTCCCTGTTCTTCACTGAGCACACTGCATGTGAGCTCAGCTCAAGCCTGGTTTCTAATAATATTCTCTCTGCCTAGCTTCGCTTCCTTCCTTTCTGTGCCAGATATGATTATCAATTACCCAGTTAAAACCCCAGGCATGCAAGTCTGAGTTTCACCACCCACTGTGGCACCTCACACCAATTCCTTGATCCTGAAACTACCCATAAACTTAGCCTCAGGCTTCCAATCAGACCTGAGATGTCCAGCATTTCCATACACTGCTTGATCCCACAATCACCTGCGATGCACACCATTCACTGGGTTCCTCTAGAGCTCCACACTCTCCTCCCTCCAGGCACTGGTGTCACAACAGGAATGCACACAAGCTGCAAATCCAAGGACACTGGTTGTTCACTTGAACTTTGCAGAACAAAGATGGAACCATCCAGACCTGCCCTGATCCCTTGGTCTTTCCTAAGGATTACTCAGTCTTAACCCCTACACACATGCCTACACACATCCCCAGAGTGACATGTCGCAGGCATTCAGGGAAGAAAATAAACATTGTGTGCCCGTCAATGAACAGAAAGGAAGGAAAACTCAATCAAAGGAGATGGGCAGTTCTAATGCTGTTGTTGATAGGTTGTTGATAGGGAGGCTTTAAAACCATGGCAAAAGTACATGATGGATGGGAAGATATCTTTGAGCCTAGACCTGAAGATCTGAGAGACAAAGGAGAGGATAAGGAACCTCAACTTTGAGAAAGAAAAGGTGAGAGTGACCGGAGCAGAATGAACCATGAGAAAACGGTCTGTGCCTAGGGTGGGGTTGTGACTACAAGTCCAGAGGACAGACAACTAGAAGCCCGTGGAGCACATAATTTTTCATGTTTATCCTAATGCAGAGAAAGACATATGACTCCACCAGCCTGCACTCTGGCATTTTTTGTTTTTCATTCTGAAAGGACTGGCATTCCACAGGACTTGCGTATCTTAGTTCCTCAAGTCGCTGCCAGAGGCAGTGAAAATACTGAGTCCTAACCACTGGACCGCCAGAGAACATGTTGGGATCCATTTAAAATTTGAATTACAAGTAGGATCTACCCTTGTGAACACACAGACACACACCCAACTGAGCCAATCACTTCATGGGTCTCTCAGTCTCCCTCAGGCCCATCAGGGAGACATTTCTGAAACTGTCTTGAGTTGAGTGAAAGAACCAGGTATAACTGAATTCTGGAGAGGTCGCATGATGGGCTAGTCAGTGGGCAGTTTGTCCTTAGTGTGCATCCCACTTAAAAACACTGGGACCATCTTCTGTGTCCATAAGCCCAAAGGAAAGCTCTCTTTCAAGATCTAATCATACTGGTGGTGGTTTAGTTGCTCAGTGTCCAACTTTGCAACCCCATGGACTATATAGCCTGCAAGGCTTCCCTGTGCATGGAATTCTTCAGGCAAGAATACTGAAGTGGGTTGCCATTTCCTTCTCTAGAGGGTCTTTCCATGCCTCCTGCATGGCAGGTGGAATCTGCCAGAAAAATCTAAATAAAATACTTTAAAAAAATACTGAGTTGCAAAAACATAGCTGCTACTCAGGAAAACACTGAAATGAAGTAAGGTTAGAAATATGCTGAACAGACATGTCTATTTATCTCATCATGAATAGACAGATTCTCATTTACAGAGAATGGATTTAGGTGAATGTCTATTTAGTGCCTCACAGCTCACTGTTTTACATTTTTAAAAAGGGAAGAAAAGAGAATGTCAAATGATCATCAACTTTCTTTACTGGGCTTTCCTTGTGGCTCAGATGGTAAAGAGTCTGTCTGCAACTTGGAGACCCTGGTTCTATCCCTGGGTCCAGAAAATCCCCTGGAGGAGGGCACAGCAACGCACTCCAGGAATCTTGCCTGGGAAATCCCATGGATGGAGGAGCCTGGCAGACTACAGTCCAAGTACTTGGTAATACTACTTACCAAGTACTCATTAAAAGTGTAAAATTATTAAGTTATTACCAACGAACTTTTTCAACATGTAACATAAAGAGGAGAAATCATACAAGTCCTGATCTAAACTTGAAGGAAAAAAAAAAACTATAAAGTTTTTTGTTTTTTTTTTCCACTTGGTATTATCTTTTCCAATCGTATCACATAGAGATCATTTTATCCACTGCTCTGTTTGGGTGCCAATCTCTTATATCTCTCCTCAGCAATGGTAAGGCAAATACCCTTTCCATGGGGAAGAGAGATCCCTGGTTTGTTGCCTTTGCCAATAACGAAAATGTTAGAGAGCCACGTGGCAAAGCTGTTGCTGTTTGCATCATTCACATGAACTATATCAAAAGAACCTGGATGTCTCTCCCGGTTTGTAGTCACACCAATTCTTCCCAGGTTAGCACCTCCAGTCACTATGCACAAGTTACCAGCGTTAAATTTGATGAAATCAGTAATCTTGCCAGTCTCCAAGTCAATCTGAATGGTATCATTCACCTTGATGAGGGGATCAGGGTAACGGATGGTATGAGCATCATGGGTTACCAGATGAGGGATTCCTTTTGTCCCCACAAATATCTTTCTTACTTTGCACAATTTATACTTGGTCTCCTCAGGTGTAATATGATGAACGGCAAAGCGACCCTTGGTGTCATAGATCATACGAAAATTCTCTCCAGTCTTATCAATGCTAATGACATCCATAAAACCAGCAGGGTAGGTTATATCTGTGCGGACTTTGCCATCGATCTTAATGAAACGCTACATGCAAATCTTCTTTACTTCATCTCCATTTAGGGCATACTTAAGTCTATTGCTTAGGAAAATGATTAGGGGCAGACATTCCCTTAGCTTGTGGGGGCCGGTAGATGGACGAGGGGCAAACACACCAGTCAGTTTATCCAGCATCCAATGTTTTGGAGCTGCTACGCGTTTCAGGTGCTTCTTGGGACCCTGAGCCATTGCTGCGCTAGGCACGAAAAGAGGAGATTTTCTTTTTTAATTAAAAAAAAGTCTGGTGTCACGGTCCTTCTACCCTAGTGGTCCAGTGGCTAAGATCCTACATGCTACAACTAAGACCCAGCATCGCCAAATATTTTAAAAGCTTTTAGAATATAGCATAAGAATATGAGTGGATTATAGGAAGCCAGCAAAGTACATTTCAGAATAATTCTTTATAGGAAACAACTCAATGTAAAGCAAAAAGAAAAACCATCACCAGAAGGAATAAAAGCACCTTTAACATTTCTTCAGAGAGGCACCGCATGGTGACAGATGTCATTTCTGGCTCCACCAGTCTCCTCGTCTTCTTTACACCAGGAAACAGGGGTGGCCCACAGCTGTCTGAGTCCAGTCACTGTCCCCTGGGCTGAACAGGATGGCAAATGGAAGCTCTATTATGATACAAATAATTACAAGATGCACACATACAGACAGGACATTTTCAATTCTCATCCTTATCAGAATAATTTTAAAAGGTATTTTTTGGAGTCCAAAGCCACAAATCAAATACATCACAACTTAATCATGCATAAGCAAACAGCTCAGCACTCATCTGGGTCCAGATCTCCACCCCCTCACTTCCACGTGTTTCCCTTTCATGTGGCTTGTCTCTCTGGTCCCCTCTGCTGTCCTGTCTCTCTGCACGTTGTTCCCCCTCAACCTTTCTGACCTGTTTTCCTTATGTCCCTCTCTTTCAGTCCTCCAGGTTACCACCATTGAATCTGTGACACGCCCTTCATCCCCACTATGCCCCGCCTCTGGTGGCCGAACTACCTTTCCACCCTCTCTTTGCTCACTTTGTCCCCATTCCGGCCCTTCTCTCCCAGCATCAAGCCTCTCCCTAGGCCATGTCTTCCGCCCTTTTATATCCTCACTATACTGATCAGCCCTGGAGCAGGAAATGACAACCCACTCCAGTATTCTTGCCTGGAGAATTCCATGGACGGAGGATCCTAGTGGATGACAGTCTATGGGAATCACAAAAAGTCAGACACGACTAAAGGACTAACCTTCCCTTTTCATACACATCAGGGGCTCCTCTCCTATTCTGTCTTTACTCCTTCATGTCCCAAGAGATGCCAACTTTCACTTTGTTTTTTACCATCTGCTACTTTCCCTGTTTATTCTTTCATTCTTACCATCTCTGCAAAACACACATCCTCCACACTGCCCTCTGATCTCACCCACTCTTCTGTTCTCACGTTTCTATTTCTCTCAGTCACTCTGTCTCCTGATCCCTCTGGCCCCCACATTCAGAGTAGGTGGGATGCAGTAAGATGTCTGCCTCCTGAGAGAGCACTGATGAAATAAAAAATCAACAGTTTAAGGCAAGACAGGAAAATTAAATGCAAACTTTCCCTCTGCCCATTTTGGCCTCTTCCTTCCTCTCTCATGAGCCCTCTGTTAACCAGACCTCGATGGAAGAACCCACTCAACCATAAAGATCAATTTTTCTTCCCCATCTTCAGCTACAAGGAACATAATCAATCTGATTTAGGTATTGAGCATCTGGTGATGCCCTTGTGTAGAGTCGTTTCATGTTGTTGGAAGAGGATGTGTCAACTAAAAAAGATGTACAACTTGAGAGTTGTGAGTTAAGTTTTATTTGGGGAAAATGAGGACTGCAGCCAGGGAGGCAGCATCTCAGATAGCTCTGACAGGTGTCCAGAGATCTTTGATTATTAAGACCTAGTCCAGTAATAGCACATTGAGCGGCGTATCAGCAAAAAACTTCTTCAGAACTGGGAATGAGCCTTCCCAGCAATGCGGGACCAAATGGTCATGAAATGACCCCCAAAAGTAGGGTCATATTTGCTGAAAGGTCATATCAGTAGAATAGTCTGAGTACTCTGAGAGACTGCTCCAAAGCAGCAGTGGGGGAGGTTCAATATATAAGGTTTTGGTGAAGGGGAAGTTCAGTACCATGAAGCACTCATTTCACAAAAGGTTTTTGTTAGTCATGAGGATCTGATGTCACCATGAAGGGATTTAATGCATCTCTAGATAGCAGGAGATTCAAGGATTGAGATCATAAAGTCTGTTCCTAAAAACATCCTACTATCTACAGACCAGTCCTACCAGAGTCCCTGGAGCAGAGTGCCTCGCTCCACTCTGAAGTCCCTCCAGGGCTGCTGAAAGTCAACAGCTTTAGCAGAATGGGGTTCCGTCTCCGTGGAGGCAGAGAGTAAATGCCTCTGCCATTCACTCATTGGCAATGCCCTTGGTAAGTGCCAACTTGTAGTTGACATGGCCCTCTTGTGGCCATACATCCAATGATGTTTTGGGGGGCGTTTCATGANTGTCTCCGTGGAGGCAGACAGTAAATGCCTCTGCCATTCACTCATTGGCAATGCCCTTGGTAAGTGCCAACTTGTAGTTGACATGGCCCTCTTGTGGCCATACATCCAATGATGTTTTGGGGGGCGTTTCATGAACATTTTGTCTCGCATTGCTGGGAAGGCTCCTTCCCAGTTCTGAAGAAGGCTTCGCTGACAGGTCACTCAGTGTGCTATTACTGGACTAGGTCTCCATAGTCAAAGATCTCTGCAGACCTGTCTTCTAGTTATGGTCCAGGAAAGTATTCCTTCTTGTTGAATCTTCCCATATCTCAGTTCAATTCAGTCACTCAGTCATGTCCAACTTTGTGACCCCATGGACTGCAGGATGCTAGGCCTCCCTGTCCATCCCCAACTCCCAGAGCTTACTCAAACTCATGTCTATCATGTCGGTGATGCGATCCAACCCTCTCATCCTCTGTCGTCCCCTTCTGCTCCCGCTTTCATTCTTTCCCAGCATCAGGGCCTTTTCCAATGAGTCAGTTCTTCACATCAGGTGGCCAAAGTATGGGAATTTCAGCTTCAGCATCAGTCCTTCCAATAAATATTCAGGACTGACTTCTTTTAGGATTAACTGATTTGATCTTGCAGCTCAAGGGACTCTCAAGAGTCTTGTCCAAAATCACAGTTGAAAAGCATCAATTCTTCAATGCTCACCTTTCTTTATAGTCCAACTATCACATCCATACATGACTACTGGAAAAACCATAGCTTTGACTACATGGACCTTTTTAAACAAAGTAACGTCTCTGCTTTCTAATATGCTGTCTAGGTTGGTCACAGCTTTTCTTCCAAGGAGCAAGTGTCTTTTAATGTCATGGCTGCTGTCACCATCTACAGTGATTTTGGAGCCCTCCACCCTCAAAAAAGAAGTCTCTCAATGTTGCCATTGTTTCCCCAAATATTTGCCATGAAGTGATGGGCCCGGATGCCATAATCTTCGTTTTCTGAATGTTGAGTTTTAAGCCAGCCTTTGCACTCTCCTCTTTCACTTTCATCAAAAGGCTCTTTAGTTCTTCTTAACTTTCTGCCATAAGGCTGGTGTCATCTGCATATCTGAGGTTATTGATATTTCTCCCAGCAATCTTGAGTCCAGCTTGTGCTTCCTCCTGCCCTGCATTTTGCATGATATACTCTGCATATCAGTTAAGTAAGCAGGGTGACAATATACAGCCTTCATGTACTCCTTTCCCAGTTTGGAACCAGTCTGTTGTTACATGTCCAGTTCTAACTGTTGCTTCTTGACCTGCATACAGGTGATCTGGTATTCCCATCTTTTTAAGAATTTTCCTCAGTCTGTTGTGATCCACACAGTCAAAGGCTTTGGCATAGTCAATAAAGCAGAAGTAGATGTCTTTCTGGAACGTCTGTTTTTTTGATGATCTGGCAGATGTTGGCATTTTGATCTCTGGTTACTCTGCCTTTTCTAAATCCAGCTTGAACATCTAGAAGGTGAAGTTACTCCTGTATCTAGAGTAACATTATTACAATCACTGATCACATATCGAGCTATACATTTGATCAACTGCTTCAAGTCCAGTCATTATTGAGCCCATCTTTGCATGAAATATTCCCTTGGTACCTCTAATTTTCTTGGAGAGATCTCTAGTCTTTCCCATTCTATTGTTTTCCTCTATTTCTTTGCACTGATCACTGAAGTAGGCTTTCTTATCTCTCCTTGCTATTCTTTGGAACTCTGCATTCAAAAGGGTATATCTTTCCTGTTCTCCTTTGGTTTTCACTTCTCCTCTTTTCACAGCTATTTCTAAGGCCTCTTCAGACAACCATTTGGCTTTTTTGCATTTCTTTTTTTTGGGGATGGTCTTGATTCCTGTCTCCTGTACAATGTCATGAACCCCCGTCCATAGTTCATCAGGCACTCTGTCTGTCAGATCTAGTCCCATAAATTTATTTCTCACTTCTACTGTGTAGTCATAAGGGATTTGATTTGGTTCATACCTGAATGGTCTAGTGGTTTTCCCAACTTTCTTCAATTTGAGTCTGAATTTGGCAATAAGGATTTCATGATCTGATCCATAGTCTGCTCCCGGTCTTGTTTTTGCTGAGTGTATACGGTTTCTCCATCGTTGGCTGCAAAGGATATAATCAATCTGATTTCGGTGTTGACCATCTGGTTATGTCCATGTGTAGAGTGTTCTCTTGTGTTGTTGGAATAGGATATTTGCTATGACCAGAGTGTTCTCTTGGCAGAACTCTGTTAGCCTCTGCCGTGTTTCATTCTGTACTTCAAGGCCAAATTTGCCTGTTACTCCAGGTGTTTCTTGACTTCCTACTTTTGCATTCCAGAAGGGTTCAGGTAGAGAGAAAAGATAAATGTTTCAATTTGTGTATAAAATATAATTTTCCCAAATTGCTGTCATAATTAGTTTCAGGGGAAGGTTTTTTCCCCTTATACCTGGAAAGCACTTATTCTAACCAGCAATTTTTCAGATACAAACAATAAAAGTTATAAGCATATTCATCAGTCCTTCTGTTAAGATTTGTGAAGTCATCAGGTTTTCCATTAGAATCCTTACCCAGTTCAGAAAGTGGTATTTATCCGAAATTCCTTTTCTGTACATCTTCTTGAAGAGCAAGTATTTTTGCGAAACTTGATTAATGCTGTTACAATATTTTGAGATAGTAATTAGAATTATGACTGATAACATTTTACCCAAACATATCAGAATTTTAGGAGCGCCGTACGGTTTCTATGATATCTATATTAGTAACACTTACCATACATGTAACCCGATACTTATTCCTCACTTGACAATACTTCCCATGTCATTCTGTATAAAAAATGAGCTGAACTGGTGTAATGTCTCTCTTTGTGGTGTTCCAGGGCCCTCTGAAGCATCCCGAAGTTAACTAGAAATCAAGTTTTTCACTACAATGACTTATGAAGTTTTGTCAACAAATATCAAAAAGGTTTAGCACACTAAGTCAGATAGGATTATAGGTCATTGTGAAACAATAGCTTTTCATATAGCTAAAGTAACAATAAAATATATCAGAACAGATCATTTAAGAGATAAAGAAATTTAAATCTGTTATCAAAGGCAGTTCACCATCTGAAGAAAAGGTGTCATCTTAACAGACAGAAAAGCTAAATTTAAGTTTTGCAACAGATGGAAAAGCAAAATTCAAAGCTAAATATATTTTACTTTATTTAAAATGCAAACTTAATTCAATTTATTTTACACTTATTTTAAAACATGTACAAAACTCACTTCTCATGGTTCACTTTTGACAAATCTTATCACTTTCTGTACTTATTACTTTGTTCTTCCATCCTAAAAAGCCACCTGTAAGTCAGACTTACTTTCTTTTCCCTTCAGAAAATGCAGTTCCATTCCTCATACCTTCTTTACTGAAAACACACTTTGTACTTTCCTTAAGCAACCAAGAATTGACCCTCTCTCTCTCTCTCTCTCTTTTTTTTTTTTTTTCTGGAAAGTCGGTCCATTTTTAATACTGAGTCAAAAGAAGTTGTTTTTGGCCTCCCAAAGTGCCAGTCCCTTTTTATTGAGGTGAACGTATTTCCGAATTTTAAGTAAACAGTTGCTGTGACTGGGTAAATGGACCTGTGGCCAGGTCCATCCTCCAGGAACTGCTGTCATTATCAGGACGCCATCAAGTCTTCAAGGGGGATGTCAGCCTGGATCTGCTCTGTAATTATTGCAGAGCTCTAATTTGCTTTATCCATGTCAACAGTTCCCCTCTCTATCAGTGCATCCACCTATGCACGCTTTACCGATGAAGACTCGAGGTACCGTTCTTGCTCCTGTGAGCTGTTTCAAGTAATCTTGTATCTCATTGGTGTCACCATTGGCTGTGATATCGACAAATTCCAAAAGCCCAAAATGAGGGCAAAATGAGGACTGTAGCCCAGGAGGCAGCATCTCAGATAGCTCTGAGAGACTGCTTCAAAGCGGCAGTAGGGAAGATCAATATATAAGGTTTTGGTGAATGGGAAGTTCAATACCATGAAGCACTTATTTTACAAAAGGTTTTTTGTTAGTTATGAGGATATGATGTCACCATAAAGGGATTTAGTGCTTCTCTAGATAGGAGGAGATGCAATGATAGAGACNACTTCAACTGAAACCACATTGAGAAAAATGTTATTTACTCTCTAAAATATTGAGTTATCTCTAAAAGAGAGTTCAAGGAAAAGTACAAAGAGCTTTTCTCATTAAACTTTAATTAATACACCTGCATTTCCTCCCTGCTCTCCTTTTTCTCTTTCTGTTTTCTCCATGTTCTATTCTTGCCTTGAGAACTCCATGAACAGTATGAAGAGACAAAATGATATGATACTGAAAGATGAACTCCCCAGGTCAGTAGCTGCTCAATATGCTACTGGAGATCAGTGGAGAAATAACTCCAAAAAGAATGAAGAGGCTGAGCCAAAGCAAAAATAATGCCCAGTTGTGGATGTGACTGGTGATGGAAGTCAAGTTTGATGCTGTAAAGAACAATATTGCATAGGAACCTGGAATGTTAGGTCCATGAATCAAGGTAAATTGGCAGTCATCAAACAGGAGATGGCAAGAGTGAACATCAACATTTTAGGAATAAGTGAACTAAAATGGACCGGAATGGGACAATTTAATTCAGATGATCATTATATCTACTACTGCGGCAAGAATTTCTTAAAAGAAATGGAGTATTCCTCATAGTCAACAAAAGAGTCCAAAATACAATATTTGGGTGCAATCTCAAAAAATAACAGAGTGACCTCTGTTCATTTCCAAGGCAAACCATTCAATGTTACAATAATCCAAGTATATGCCCCAACCACTAATGCTGAAGAAGCTGACATTGAACAGTTCTATGAAGACTTACAAGACCTTCTAGAACTGACACCAAAAAAAGATGTCCTTTTCATCATACTGGAATGCTTTTGCAGGAAGTCAAGAGATACCTGGAGTAATAGGCAAGTTTGGCCTCGGAGTAAAACATGAAGCAGGACATAGGCTAAAAGAGGTTTTGCCAAGAGAACACACTGGTTATAGCAAACACCCTCTTCTAACACACAAGAGATGATTCTACATGTGGCTAGCACCAGATGGTCAGTACCAAAATCAGACTGATTATATTATATTCTTTGTAGTCAAAGATGGAGAAGCTCTATACAGTCAGAAAAAACTAGACCAGGAGCTGACTGTGACTCAGATCATAAACTCCTTATTGAAAAATTCAGACTGAAATTGAAGAAAGCAGGGAAAATCACTAGACCATTCATGTATGACCTAATAAAATCCCCAACAATTACGCAGTGGTAGTGACAAATAGATTTTGTCTGAGAAGAGAAGCTAAAGACAAAAGGAGAAAAGGAAAGATATATCCATCTGAATTCAGAGTTCCAAAAAAGAACAAAGAGAGATAAGAAAGCTTTCCTGAGTTATCAATGCAAAGAAATAGAGGAAACTGACAGATTCCCTGGTGGCTCAGATGGTAAAGCATCTGCCCACAATGTGGGAGACCCAGGTTCGATCCCTGGGTTGGAAAGATCCCCTGGAGAAGGAAATGGCAACCCACTCCAGTACTCTTGCCTAGAAAATTCCAATAATGGAGGAGCCTGGTGGTCTACAGTCCATGGGGTCCCAAAAAGTCAGACACAACGAGCAACTTCACTTCNCTGGGTTGGAAAGATCCCCTGGAGAAGGAAATGGCAACCCACTCCAGTACTCTTGCCTAGAAAATTCCAATAATGGAGGAGCCTGGTGGTCTACAGTCCATGGGGTCCCAAAAAGTCAGACACAACGAGCAACTTCACTTCATTTAGACCTCACTTCAATAGAAGGGAAAGACTAGAGATCTCTTCAAGAAAATTAGAGATACAAATGGAATATTTCATGCAAAGATGAGCAAAATTAAGGACAGAAACATTATGGACCTAAAAGCAGCAGAAAATATGAAGAAAATATGGCAAGAATACACAGAATAACTATACAAAAAAAGATCCTCATGACCCAGATAACCACAATGGTGTGAACACTCACCTAGAGCCGAGCCAGACATCCTAGAGTGTGAAATCAAGGGGGCCTTCAGTTCAGTCGCTCAGTCGTGTCCGACTCTTCGTGACCACATGAATTGCAGCACACCGGGTCTCCCTGTCCATCACCATCTCCCGGAGTTCACTCAGACTCATGTTCATAGAGTCCGTGATGCCATCCAG
>SJYV01038174.1:9119-20555 GCA_006410875.1 Neotragus pygmaeus
TCTTCAACAAATCCTAAAGGATCTTCTCCAGACAGGAAACACAGAAAAGGTTTATAAACTTGAACCCAAGATAAATGGCAATGGTATCATACTTATCAATAATTACCTTAAGTGTAAATTGGTTGAATGCCCCAACCAAAAGACAAAGACTGGCTGAATGGATACAAAAACAAGATCCCTATATATGTTGTTTACAAGAGACCCACCTCAAACCAAAGGACAAATATAGAACAAAAGTGAAGGTCTGAAAAAAGATATTTCATGCAAATGGAGTCCAAAAGAAAGCAGGAGTACCAATACTCATATCAGAAGAAAGACTTCGAAATAAAGGCCATGAAAAGAGACAAAGACACTACATAATGATCAAAGGATCAATCCAAGAAGAAGATATAACAATTATAAATATATATGCCCCCCAACATAGGAGCACAAAATATGTAAGGCAAAGGCTAACAAGTATGAAAGTGGAAATTAACAGCAACACAACAATACTGGGAGACTTTAATTCCCCACTCAAACCTATGGATAGATCAATTAAACAGAAAATTAGCAAGGAAACACAAACTTTAAATGATACAACAGACCAGTTAGACCTAATTGATATCTATAGGACATTTCATCCCAAAACAATAAATTTCACCTTTTTCTGAAGTGCACATGGAACATTCTTCAAGAGAGATCATATTCTGGGCCATAGATCTAGCCTTGGTAAATTCAAAAAAATTCAAATCATTTCAAGCCTCTTTTCTAATCACAATGCAGTAAGATTAGATGTCAACTACAGGAAAGAAACTATTAAAAATACAAATATAGAGAGGCTAAACAACACGCTTCTGAATAACCAACAAGTCACAGAAGAAATCAAAATATGTACAGAAACAAATGAAAATAAAACATGACAACCCAAAACCCTATGGGATTCAGTAAAAGCAGTGCTAAGGGGAAGGTTCATAGCAGTACAAGCTTACCTCAAGAAACAAGAGTAAAAGCAAATAACCTAACTCTACACTTAAAACAGCTAGAAAAAGAAGAAATGAAGAACCCCAGGGTGTAGAAGGAAAGAAATAAAAGTTAGAGCAGAAATAAAATAAAAAGAAAGAAAGGAGACCATAGGAAAAATCAACAAACTAAAGGCTGGTTCTTTGAGAAGATAAATAAAATAGACAAACCATTAGCCAGACTCAACAAGAAACAAAAAGAGAAGAATCAAATCAACAAAATTAGAAATGAAAGTGGACAAATCCCAACAGACAACACAGAAATACAAAGGATCATAAGAGACTACTATAAGCAACTATATGCCAATAAAATGGACAACTTGGAAGAAGTCGACAAATTCTTAGAAAAGTATAACATTCCAAAACTGAACAAGGAAGAAATAGAAAATCTTAAAAGACCCATCACAAGCATGGAAATTGAACTGTAACCAGAAATCTTCCAACGAACAAAAGCCCAGGACCAGATGGCTTCACAGGTGTATTCTACAAACAATTTAGAGACGAGCAACACCTATACTACTCAAACTCTTCCAAAAAATTGCAGAGGAGGGTAAACTTCCAAACTCATTCTGTGAGGTCACCATCATCCTAATACCAAAACCAGACAAAGATGCCACCAAAAAACAAAAAAAACAAAAACTACACACCAATATCACTGATGAACATAGATGCAAAATTCCTTAACAAAATTCTAGCAAACAGAATCCAACAAGATATTAAAATGATAGTATTTCATGACCAAGTGGGCTTTATCCCAGGGATGCAAGGATTCTTCAATATTCACAAATCAATCAATGTGATGCATCACATTAACAAATTGAAAGATTAAAAACCATATGATTATCTCAATAGATGTAGAGAAAGCCTGACAAAATTCAACACCCATTTATGATAAAAACCCTCCAGAATGCAGGAATAGAAGGAACATACGTCAACAGAATAAAAGCTATATTTGACAAACCCACAGCAAACATTATCCTCAATGGTGAAAAATTAAAAGCATTTCCCCTAAAGACAAGAACAAGACAAGGGTGCCCACTGTCACCACTGCTATTCAACATAGTTTTGGATGTTTTGGCCACAGCAATCAGAACAGAAACAGAAATAAAAGGAATCCAAACTGGAAAAGAAGAAGTAAAACTCTCTCTCTGATTGCAGATGACATGATCCTCTACATAGAAAACCCAAAAGACTCCACCAGAAAATTCCTAGAGCTAATCAATGAATACAGTAAAGTTGCAAGATATAAAATCAACACACAAAAATCCCTTGCATTCCTATACACTAATACTGAGAAAATAGAGAAGTTAAGGAAGCAATCCCATTCCCCATTGTGATGAAAAGAATAAAATACTTAGGAATACATCTACCTAAATAAACAAAAGACCTATATATAGAAAACTATAAAAACACTGCTGAAAAAATCAAAGAGGACACAAGTAGATGGAGAAATATACTATGTTCATGGATCACAAGAATCAATATAGTGAAAATGAGTATACTACCCAAAGCAATCTATAGATTCAATGCAATCCCTATCTAGCTACCAAAAGTATTTTTCAGAGAACTAGAAGAAATAACTTCACAATTTGTATGGAAATACAAATAAACTCAAATAGCCAAAGCAATCTTGAGAAAGAAGCATGAAACTGGAGGAATCAACCTGCCTGACTTCAGGCTCTATTACAAAGCCACAGTCATCAAGACAGTATGGTACTGGCACAAAGGCAGAAATATAGATTAATGGAACAAAAAAGAAAGCCCAGAGATAAATCCACACACCTATGGACACCTTATCTTTGACAAAGGAGGCAAGAATATACAATGGAGAAAAGACAATCTCTTTAACAAGTGGTGCTGGGAAAACTGGTCCACCACTGGTAACATAATGAAACTAAAACATTTTCTAACACCATACATAAAAATATGGATTAAAGATCTAAATGTAAAACCAGAAACTATAAAACTCCTAGAGGAAAACACAGGCAAAACACTCTGTCATACATAACAGCAGGATCCTCTATGACCCACCTCCCAGAGTAATGGAAATAAAAGCAAAAATAAACAAATGTGATCAAATTCAACTTAATAGCTTTTGTACAAAGAAGGAAACTATGAGCAAGGCGAAAAGGCAGCCTTCAGTATGGGAGAAAGTAATAGCAAATGAAGCAACTGATAAAGAACTAATCTCAAAAATATACAAGCAGCTCATGCAGCTCAATTCCAGAAAAATAAATGACTCAATCAAAAAAATTGGCCAAAGAGCTGGACAGACATTTCTCCAAAGAAGACATACAGATGAGTAACAAACACCTGAAAAGATGCTCAGCATCACTCATTATCAGAGAAATGCAAATCAAAATCACAATGAAGTACCATATCATGCTGGTCAGAATGGCTGTTTCCAGAAGTCTACAAACAACAAATGCTGGAAAGGGTGTGGAGAAAAGGGAACCCTCTTACACTATTGGTGAGAATGCAAACTACTACAGCCACTATGGAGAACAGTGTGGAGATTTCTTAAAAATCTGGAAATAGAACTGCCATGCGACCCAGTAATCCTACTGCTGTACATACACACTGAGAAAACCAGAATTGAAAGAAACACATGTACCCCAATGTTCATCGCAGCACTGTTTACAATAGCCAGGACATGGAAGCAACCTAGATGTCCATCAGTAGACGAATGGATAAGAAAGCTGTGGTACATATATACAAAGGAATATTACTCAGCTTTTAAAAAGAATGCATTTGAATAAGTTCTAAAGAGGTGGATGAAACTGGGGCCCATTATACAGAGTGAAGTAAGTCAGAAAGAAAAACAACAATACGGTATATTAATATATATATATGGAATTTAAAAAGATGGTAACAATGACACTATATGCGAGACAGCAAAAGAGACACAGATATAAAGAAGACTGTTGAACTCTGTGAGAGAAGGTAAGTGTGGGGTGATTTGAGAGAATGGCTCTGAAACATGTATATTATCATATATGAAATAGATCGCCAGTCCAGGTTTGATGCATGAGACAGGGTGCTCCGGCCTGGTGCATTGGGATGACCCTGAGTGCTGGGATGGGGAGGGAGGTGGGAGGAGGGTTCAGGATGGAGAACACATGTACACCTATGGCTGATTCATGTCAACGTCTGACAAAACCCACTACAATATTGCAAACAATTAGCCTCCTGCAATAAATTGCAGGAGAAGCTTCCCTNTGAGCGCTGGGATGGGGAGGGAGGTGGGAGGAGGGTTCAGGATGGAGAACACATGTACACCTATGGCTGATTCATGTCAACGTCTGACAAAACCCACTACAATATTGCAAACAATTAGCCTCCTGCAATAAATTGCAGGAGAAGCTTCCCTGGTGGCTAAGATGGTAAAGCGTCTGCCTGCAATGCAGGAGACCTGGGTTCGATCCCTGCATTGGGAAGATCTTCTGGAGAAGGAAATGGCAATCCACTCCAGTATTCTTGCCTGGAGAATCCCACAGAAGGAGGAGCATGGTAGGCTACAGTCCATGGGGTCACAAAGAGTCGGACACAACTGAGTGACTTTACTTCACTTACTTCAAAATAAATTAATTTAAAAAAAACACTTGATATTACTAAGAGAAGTGGTTCAGACCCACTGCTTAAAAATCAGTTTTCCTGAAAGAATAATTAGGTTAAGAAGAATCAGGTCATCCTATCCAACAGAATGAATAGAGAAAAATGAATATACATATATTTAGTAGTAAAGATACAAATAGCAACCACAATATAAAAGACAAAGGAAAACATTTTGAAAAATATAGTTTACCAAATATTATATAATATATATATTTAGAGGTAATAATAATGAGAACCAAGGCAAAAACACTCTTTCATGCCATGAGATGTTGCTGGATTCTACCCAAATGAGTCAGAAGAAAGATGCTTAGATAAGCTGTCTTTTATGTTCTCTAACTGAAAGAATCTATGGTATACTTCTAATAAATTACTCAGTAAGCTGGACTCCTCTGTACATTGGATTATCCTATTGGTTTCAAAGTATGTTATTTAGCTCCCACAAGTTCATCAACAGGTGAGTTCACAAAATGGATATTTGAAATGGAAAGGTTCCTGTATCAAAAGCAAAGTAACACCAAACAAACCAGTTACAGAGTAGCTGCTAAGTTCAAAACTCTATGTAGAGGGTACAACATTCATTAAAACAATCTCTCCAGCTACAAAGATTACACAGTCAAGTAAGAGAGATTAGGCTGTATGCAAATAATTGCAAAACAGGGAATGGTACCTCCAAACAATTATAAGGCAACAGAGATAAAGTGAAAGACATTAGGAAGAACAAAATATTAATAATATTCTTACGAAGCCATTCAGCACAGATTACTGGGCACTGATGCGTCAGGCACTGTGCTAGGCTCTGAGAATTGAAAGATAAATGTAAATAGCCAACATTGATTAGTTATTAATACACTGGGTCAGGCAATGTGTTAAGTGCTTTTATACTCTATCTCATTTACTCCTTACAACACAGTTATAAAATAGGTATCATTGTTATCCTTGTTTTAATGTCTTTCTCAAGGTAAAAGAATAATAGGACAACTGGGGTTAGAACTCACACTGCCTAGCTTCAGAGGCCATAGATTAACCATTATCTCCTGAACTGTCACAAGATTCCCATAATATTTCAGCTCAGTGAAGGGCACAGAGAAGAGTAACAGGATTATTATCACAGGGGTTTGAAAATGCTTCCGTAGGAGGGGAAGTGCTAAACCACCTGAGAACATAAAGAAGAAATCATCACAGTGGAGGTGACATGAGAAATGTGTCTTCAAGGCTGAGCAATGAAAGAACTGCATTCATGGGCAAGTGGGTTATGGCATTTTCTATGGAGGGAACAGCAGGTACAAAGCTATAACAGCATGGTAGTATATAGTATGTGTAGCCCTCTGAAGGTGATGTAATTTATGCTCCATATCACCTATTCTCAATCAAAAAAAAAAAAAAAAAGCCTTTCCTCTTTTTTGAGTCTTTATCAGTCTCACATTTCCTCACCATCAGCCTCTAAGACATCTCCCTCTTTCCCTCCTCACCCCAGCTCTCTCCAGCCCTTCTCCCTTTACATCCCCCAAAGCCTGAGAATCTGACTGAAAAATTTGAAGAATCCTTAAAGGATGAAATGAAGTGAAGTCGCTCAGTCATGTCCAACTCTTCGTGACCTCATGGACTGTAGCCTACCATGTTCCTCCATCCATGGGATTTTCCAAGCAAGAATGCTGGAGTGGATTGCCATTTCCTTCTCCAGATCTTCCCAATCTAGGGATTGAACCCAGGTCTCCCACATTGCAGGCAGATTCTTTAACAGCTGAGCCACCAGAAGGAGAGGGAAAAGTAGAATGAGCAAAGACAAATTTCTGTTCAGCAGGCAGGGCATGGGGATAAGGAGAAAGCTGGGAACACAAGTTAATAATATTATCTTCATTACATATCAGTAAGAACAACGCTTCAATTAATAAAGCTGACTATAAAAGCCAACTAGACCAGACTGAAAATAGTTTAATTTTTGAAATTCAAACACATATGTAAAAACAAATGTAGGTCGATAATTATCAGAAAAACACAAACCAAAACCAGTGAGACATCATCTCATACCTGTCAGAATGGCTATCATCAAAAAGTCTACACATAATAAATGTGGCAAGGATGTAGAGAAATGAGAACCCTTGTGCACTGCTGGTGGGAATGTAAATTGGTGCAGCCACTATGGAGAACAGTATGGGGGTTCACCAAAAAACTAAAAATAGAACTATCACATGATCCAGAAACTCCACTCCTGAATATATATCTGAAAAAATGAAAACACTAATTTGGAAAGATATATACACTCCAATATTCACAGTATCATCATTTAAAATATCCAAAATATAGAAGCAATCCAAGTGTTTATCAACAGATGAATGCATGAATAAAGAAGATGTGATATATACATGCACACAATGGAATACTCCTCAGCCATACAAAAGAATGTAATTTGGCCATTTGTAACAATGTGGATAGAACTAGAGGATAATTAGGCTTAGTGAAATAAGGAAGACAAATATTACATGTTATCACTTCTATGTGAAATCTAAAAAATAAATGAATATTACAGACAGACTCAAAGGTCGAAGCATTGGTCACCAGTGGGGAGAGGGAGGGCAAGATAATGGATAGGGACTAATTAAGAGATACAAACACTTACGTATAAAATAAATAAGCAACAAGGATATATTATACAGCACAGGAAAATATAGCCATTATTTATTTTATAATAACCTTAAATGACATATAATTTAAAAAAGCATTAAATCACTGTTATATACCTGAAATTAATATAATATTGTAAATCAACATTTCAATAAAAAGTTTAAAAAATTTTTTAACGTGCCCTGAAATATTAGATGAAAAAATTAACAAGTAGAACCAGAGACAGAATAAAATACACTCAAAAACAGATTTCATATTTTAGGCTGTAAAGGAGGGAAAAAACAGGGTGGACAACAAAGGAAGTAAAAACTTTCATTAAACATAAAAAGACTACATAAAGTTTCTAGAACCTAGATGATAATGATGTAAAATCTTTGAGTTTAGAATAATCAGAATGTAAATACAACTGTAGTATTCTATTGCTGACTGCTATTAGTTCAGAATAGTGAAAAATAAAACAATAATAAACGTAGTTATCAAAACTTTCTCCTAAAAGACCATTAAGTGAATTTGTTCAAATAGAAGACAAGACAAACTCTCTTATTTAAACAATAGAAAAAAAAATTAAACCACCTCACTACCCACAGCACAATGAAACACTGGGGAACAAACAGAAAGAACAATGCATCAATAGTTTAATGGCTACATTTTTAGAACTTGCTGGTCTCAATGTCAGCACCTCCAGACTGGTTCCTCTGAAATATGGCAGAATTTGTGCCAAAGAAAAATGCAAGAATCCTGCAGCACAGGAGGTAACTGGGATACTCCCCTGGGAACACTGCCCTCGCTAACCCATGTAAGAAAATAAGCCAAGTCTTAAGCAAAAGAAATTATCCAATTCCAAAGGAAGGCAATGCAAAAGAATGCTCAAACTACTGCACAATTGCACTCATCTCACATGCTAGTAAAGTAATGCTCAAAATTCTCCAAACCAGGCTTCAGCAATACATGAACCATGAGCTCCCTGATGTTCAAGCTGATTTTAGAAAAGGCAGAGGAACCAGAGATCAAATTGCCAACATCCGCTGGATCATGGAAAAAGCAAGAGAGTTCCAGAAATACATCTATTTCTGCTTTAGTGACTATGTCAAAGCCTTTGACTGTGTGGATCACAATAAACTGTGGAAAATTCGGAGAGAGATGGGAATACCAGACCATCTAACCAGCCTCTTGAGAAATCTGTATGCAGGTCAGGAAGCAACAGTTAGAACTGGACAGGGAACAACAGATTGCTTCCAAATAGGAAAATGAGTACGTCAAGGCTGTATATTGTCACCCAGCTTATTTAACTTACATGCAGAGTACATCATGAGAAATCCTGGACTGGAAGAAACACAAGCTGGAATCAAGGTTGCCAGGAAAAATATCAATAACCTCAGATATGCAGATGACACCACCCTTATGGCAGAAAGTGAAGAGGAACTAAAAAGACTCTTGATGAAAGGAGAGCGAAAAAATTAGCCTAAAGCTCAACATTCAGGAAACGAAGATCATCGCATCTGGTCCCATCACTTCATAGGAAATAGATCGAGAAACAGTGGAAACAGTGTCAGATTTATTTTGGGGGGCTCCAAAATCACTGCAGATGGTGACTACAGCCATGAAATTACAAGACGCTTACTCCTTGGAAGACAAGTTATGACCAACATAGATAGTATATTCAAAAGCAGAGACATTACTTTGCCGATTAAGGTCCGTCTAGTCAAGGCTATGGTTTTTCCCGTGGTCATGTATGGATGTGAGAGTTGGGCTGTGAAGAAGGCTGAGCACTGAAGAATTGATGCTTTTGAACTGTGGTGCTGGAGAAGACTCTTGAAAGTCCCTTAGACTGCAAGGAGATCCAACCAGTCCATTCTGAAGGAGATAAGCCCTGAGATTTCTTTGGAAGGAATGATGCTAAAGCTGAAACTCCAGTACTTTGGCCACCTCATGCAAAGAGTTGACTCATTGGAAAAGACTCTGACGTTGGGAGGGATTGGGGGCAGGAGAAGGGGACAACCGAGGATAAGATGGCTAGATGGCATCACGGACTCGATGGACATAAGTCTGAGTGACCTCTGGGAGATGGTGATGAACGGGGAGGTCTGGCGTGCTGCAAATCATGGGTTCGCAAAGAGTCAGACACGACTGAGTGAGTGAACTGAACTTAAGCAAAAGAGGTGTATTAATTCTTCAGGACTAGGTAGGATGAGCCAGGCATTTGATGTGCATTGTCCATCTGCTGCTCCCAGTAACTCTAAGACAGGTTTGTTATTCTTACTTGACAGATGAAGGAATTAAGACCCAGAAAGGTTAAAAGCACAGTCCAGGATTTCCCTGGTGGTCCAGTGTTTAAGACTCCATGCTTCCATTTGGAGGAAGGGTTTGATTCCTGGTCAGAGAAGTTCCACATGCCACAAAGTATGGCAAAAAAAAAAAAAAAAAAAGCCCAGATGAAATAGATAATAAATGGTAAATCCAAGTTTTGAATTCAACTGTCTAACTGACATTACAGTCTCTATTCCACCTCCTCCCATTACGGGGCACTGCAGGAGGATCATGTTCCTTAGGGTACCCCAACTAATATACAGAGTGCATTTCAAACAACATTCCATTTGAGTCTAATATACCCTGGGTCCAATCCTAGAGGTAAAGGAAAAGACCCTGGCAATAATCATGATAATGATGATGATCATAATTCTACTTTCCTAAAAAGAGAAGATAGCAATTACAAGACCTGGAACAGAGAAAGACAAAGTAGAGAAAGGTAAGGAAGTTAAATAGAACACCCATAATGGAAGATGAATAAAAATGCATGAAAGTAAAGAGAAGGAGGATTGACGAGATAGACAAAGTCCAGTAAAAGAGAAAAATAGAGAGGTCAAAAGAATGGAAGGGGAGGATTAAGGAGGTTGAGAGATGGGATATAAGAAAAGGAAATGGGACAAAATTGAAAAAAATGAAGATAAGTATTTCTGCCCCACCTTCAATAATGCGGAATTCATGCCCTCTCTGCCACCTCCCCATTTCTGATGTCCTAGAATGAACAGCCATGTGCTCTCAATTATTTATACCTCTGATAAAAGGTTTATGATAATGACATGTGTCCCTGAAGGATCCTCCTTATTTAAAGAACTATTATCACACTAAACAGCACAATGAATTTCATAGTCAGAATAGGTATTTAAATAGAGGAGCATAATTAAAGTAAGCAGAAGGAGAGGAACAATTCTAACATGTTTAAATTTAGAAATTGGCAATGCTAAACATTTTTAAAACCTCTGAAGGGAGTTAGGAGAGTAGCTTTTTTAAAAAAAAAAAAAAAAAGAGCCAGTATGTTTAAAAATAAAGGGATATCAGTCCAGAAAATGAAAAAAAAATGATCACACAAATACCCAGAAATCTGCTATGGTGAATTATCACATGTGATTTGGCTGCACTTTGTTTATATAGAGTATCAAAGCTGTGCCTCAAATCTTAAATCCCAAACAGACTCCAGAGAAGACACTGTAGATTCCACTAATATGAAGGTGAAGAACAGGCAAAACTAATCTATAGTGATCAAAGTCAGATCAATGGAAGAGGGCTGAATGGAAGGCGGCATAAGGGAACTTTCTGTGGTGGGAGAGATGTAAATGCTGTCCAGAATGGTGGTTACCTATGTGTACTGGTAGAACTCATGGGACTGTATGCTGAAAGTGGGTACATTTTATCCTAAATAAATTGTATCTCAATAAAGTTGATTAAAATAAAGACTCAAACAATAAAACCCTAAAGGAATAGAGTTTTCTGTGTCCTGATTGTGGTGGTGGTTACATGAATCTCTGTCTGTGATAAAATTTCACAGAACTATAAACTAATGGGAAAATATGAGTGCATGTAAAAACTGGTGACATTCAATTAAGGTCTGGAAGTTTAGTACTATACCAATGTTAATATCCTGCTTTTGATAATGTACTGCATTTGTCTAAGATAAGATTGGGGAAAGCTGGGGAAAGAGTCTGTGTCATTTTTGTGATTTCTTATAAGTTAAAAATAATTTCAAAAATATTTTTAAAAAATAACATGGATTATATAGTTTGTATTTGTACCATTACCCACCATCAGAGTTACAAAAGGGTGAGCTTACTATAGGGCAGAATCCTGCAAGAACAAAATTCAGGAAGGAAAATAATTGTTTAAATGTTTCCAAAAACCTTCAGCTGGTCTGATTTCAGAGGGG
>SJYV01038177.1:0-19439 GCA_006410875.1 Neotragus pygmaeus
GACTCGATGGATGTGAGTTTGAGTAAACTCTGGGAGTTGGTGATGGACAGGGAGGCCTGGCGTGCTGCGATTCATGGGATTGCAAAGAGTCGGACACGACTGAGTGACTGAACTGAACTGAACTGGTCTGGCTTATATTTCTCAAGATCTATAGGCCCCTTCCTATGTAGTCAGTGCTAACTACAGAGTTTTAATTTATTGCACCTGTCACTTCCAAGGCAGTTCTCTCTGTTTTAGCTTCTTTTGTTTGCTGGTCTCTTCAGTGTCTAATTTCTACCCTGACACAAGGGGGCGGTGGTGATCACTTTTTAGGCTCACTTGTTCAGTTGTGCTGTGGTGAGGGAGGAACGCTGCAAACAAATGTCACTGGTGTCTGTGGGAAGTGCTCACAATGTCTCAGCCACACTGGGTTTGCCCCCACTCACGGCATGTGTACTTTCCCAGTCGACACTGTTCAGGCTCCAGGTTGATCTGCTGGGAACCGTCTGAGGCCGGCTCTGGGTTGTATGCACTTCCCAGGTCTAAACCGCTCAGGTTCAAGTACTCGGATACTCCACAAAGGCACAAACTTGGTTGGGCCTGCATTTTGTGTCCTTCCCAGGTCCGAGCAGCTCAGGTGACCCGGTGTTTGGTGAGCGCAGTCGCTGCAACTTATCGCCTGCCCCATCCCTGCCATTCGGTTTTCTGGATGTACAACCGGCCCACCTTCTCAGGCAGATGTCAACTGTCCAGAATCCCAAGGAGTCTCGGTTGGCAACGAAGCCTGCTTGCAGTTTGGTAGATAATGCCTCTCTGGGCCACAATTGCCCTCTTCCAGCCCTGGCTGCCCTCGCCAGCCTGTCACCAGAGGGGGATAGGCTGGTCTGCAGCCTGCTAGCTCTGCTCAGTCCTTTGTTCTGTGAGTGGGCCTGGCGGTGTCTTAGGTAGCTATCCCATGGTCTGGTTTGCTAGCCCAAGTTAGTTCCCTCAGATTGCCCTCAGGGCATTCAAGCCCAGTCCTTACTCTAAGCAATGCACCCCGTGCCTCCCTGCCCAGCCCCTGCTTGCTAGTGGCAGATGCAGGTGTCTGTGCTGCTTCTCCAGTGGGAGTTACCATTGGGTACATCATCTGTGGGTTTTGATTATTTATTTATTTCCTCCCAGTTATGTTGCCCTCTGTGTTTCCAAGTCTTGCCACAGACTCGCCAGTGAGACTGTTTCCTGGTGTTTGGAAACTTCTCTCTTTTTTAAGACTCCCTTCCTGGGACGGATCTCTGTCCCTACCTGTTTTGTCTCTCTTTTTATCTTTTATATTTTTTCTTATCTCCTTTCAAAGACAATGGGCTGCTTTTCTAGGTGCCTGATGCCCTCTGTCAGCATCTAGAAGTTGTTTTGTGGAATTTACTCAGCGTTCAAATGTTCTTTTGATGAATTTGTGGGGGAGAAAGCGGTCTCCTCGTTCTATTCCTCCACCATCTTAGGACTGCCTCCTGACCCTGTTAAAATCAACAAAGTTTTCTGAACTTCAAAATTGGGCAACTTTAGGATAACAGAACGAGACTATCTGGCTGCTGATGGTGACACTGCAGAGACCAGTGGATAGGTAGATAAACTGTTGCAGCGTGTAGGTTCATCTCACTTTAGGTTAAGATGGGGAACATCTGCCTTTCGGTCTTCCATTAGTGCCCACCCAGGGACTGTGTGCCTTGTTCTAGAAACCTCTCAACCATGTAATAGGGAGAGCTCCACCTCACATAGTCTGTTTCCTTTCTGCAGCTGGGTCAGTGTTTATGGTTCTGTCAGTGTTGTGTAAGCATCCTGAGATTTTATAGCCATTTAAAAGTCACTGTTTATATTTGCACCTGAATCCTTTCCAGTATTTTGTAATTCCCTGTAATCAAGCTACCCTTCTGCTTTAGGTAAATATGTAAGAATTCAAAGATTCTTTCCTCTAAAGAAACTGTGTCTTATGGATGCTCTTTGATGTGATTCCTGCATTTCAGACTGTCAGCCATTGAGTTCTGAATGATTTCCCCTGTGTAAATGCACAGACACCCTTCTTGAACTCTTTAGGCTATCATGGTTTAGATAATTCAATTAGCTTTCCTAAATCTTAGCAGTAGATGTATTTTTAAGAAGGAAATTAAAACTTGACTACATTAGTTGCTTTTTCCCTGCAGTGTTCCTGCCGGATCTTTCTACCCCCTGGTGCCAAGCTGGTGTTTGCAAAGAGGCCAAGGTGATGTTAGGAGTCCTTGCTTATTAGTTCATGTCAAGTGACCAGTGCAGGGAACCCTGACACAACAGTCTGCATATGACACGAGGATGGGTCTGCTGAACTGTTCCCCCAAAGACTACTTAACCAGGTACTGGTGAAACTAGAAGGTGTCCTGGGGATCTTGTTGAAATGTAAATGCTAATTCAGTCAGTCTGGGGCAGGGCCTGGGATCCTGCATTTCTAGCAGGTTCCCAGAGGATGCCATCGCTGCTGGTCCCCAACAGAACACACTTTGGACAGTGAGGATTTAACCCTGTCTTTTTGTGGGTGGAAGCTTGGAAGCTGCTAAATTCAGTATCTGACTTAGTCAGGGTGTAAGTCACTTAATATTCACTGTATCTTGCGTGTGTACTCAGTCTCTTCAGTTGTGCCTGACTCTTTTGCTACCCCCATGGACTGTAGCTCACCATGTTCCTCTGTCCATGGAATTGTCCAGGCAAGAATACTGGGGTGGGTTGCCATGCCCTCCTCCAGGGAATCTTCCTGACCCAGTGATGGAACCCTTGTATCTTATGTCTCCTGCATTGGCAGGTGAGTTCTTTACTGCTAGTGCCACCTGGGTGACAATTGCTGTTCCAGTTCTACTTTGAAGTATGGTATGAATCATGGGTGAATTGCAAAAACAGTATGTTTAGCAAAGAAGCCAGTTACAAAAGAGTACATAGAGTCCAATTCCATTTATATGAATTTCTAGAATAGGTGAAATTTAGCTACAGTGACAGAAATTAGATCAGTGGTTTCCTGGACCTCTGGTGGTTGTCTGGATTTGTTAGGGGTGATAATAGTCCTTGTATTATATTTTAGAGATAATACTGATATGTTTAGAAATAAATGATACAGTTCCTGAGATTAGCTTCAAAATAACCCACTGGGGAAGTGGATAGGGGTATAACTAAAACAAGAGTGGCCATGTGTTGATAATTGTTGAAGCTGAGTATTGGGTACATGGCCTTCACTGTCAGTTCAGTTCAGTTCACTCACTCAGTTGTGTCCGACTCTTTGTGACCCCATGGAATGCAGCATGCCAGGCTTCCCTGTCCATTACCAACTCCCAGAGCTTACTCAAACTCATGTCCATTAAGTTAGTGATGCCATCCAACCATCGAACCATCTCATCCTCTGTTGCCCCCTTTTCTTCCCACCTTCAATCTTTCCCAGCATCAGGATCGTTTTCAGTGAGTCAGTTCTTCACATCAGTTGGCCAAAATATTGGAGTTTCAGCTTTAGCATCATTCCTTCCAAAGAAATCCCNCATCCTCTGTTGCCCCCTTTTCTTCCCACCTTCAATCTTTCCCAGCATCAGGATCGTTTTCAGTGAGTCAGTTCTTCACATCAGTTGGCCAAAATATTGGAGTTTCAGCTTTAGCATCTTTCCTTCCAAAGAAATCCCAGGGCTGATCTCCTTCAGAATGGACTGGTTGGATCTCCTTGCAGTCCAAGGGACTCTCAAGAGTCTTCTCCAACACCACAGTTCAAAAGCATCAATTCTTCGGTGCTCAGCTTTCTTTATGGTCCAACTCTCACATCTATACATGACCACTGGAAAAACCATAGCCTTTACTAGATGGACCTTCAGTGTACTATTCTCTATTTCTATATATGTGATTATTTCCTTAACACAAACTTTAAAAAAATTATTTTCTCTTCAGATTTTTTTTTTGGTCACAGTGAAAGCTTTTCCTTCATGTAGGTGATATGATCACCAAAGATCACTTTCATTCAGTTACTCAACATATGTTCATTGTGCCCTACACTGTGCTAGGTCATGGGGATACATCAGTGAATGGAGCTGAGAAAATCCCTGCCTTCACAGTGCTTGCATTCTGGTGCAGAAGACAGGCAGTAACTGGTTAAGGTAATAAGTAAATAGGCTGTACAGTGTGTAAGATATAAGTGCTGTGGGAAAACTAGAAGAGGGTAGGAGGAGCAGAAGTGGGGAAGGGTATGAGCGACAGATGAGGGCTCACTGAGGAGTTGGGTGCTCAGGATGGGCCTTCCTGAGATGACATTTGTATCAAGTCCTGAAGGAAGTGAGGGACAGAGGACACACATATGTTGGGACTGAACATCCTGGGCAAAGAACACCTGGTGAGAAACCTCAACAAGAGCAGCCTGAGGCTCAAGCCAAAAGGAAGAGGACCTGTGACTGAGTGGCCTATGGGGAAGAGTGAAGAAGGAAGTAAGAGAGGAAATCGGTCAGTGAGGGTCCAGACCAGTCAGTGTAATGACGAACTTGCTCTCAGATGGAGGCCACCTGTGAGTTTTGAGCAGGGCATGGTTCAATCTGACTCTTGTGTTGAGAAGAGACTCTCAGAGCAAGGGCAGAAGTAAGGAGTGGGGGGCAGGCAGGCAGGTGACTCCACTAGCCTGGACTGTCTCCAGTACCTTCTCTCATGTGCTGTGTGTCACTGGCTCCATATCCTATTATTCACAGCCAAGGATACTCTCCTGTTTTCCAATCTCTCCCTCTCTCTCCAATATCCTTCCATTGGAAACACACCCCAAAGCCTAGCCACCCAAGTGTGCTCCCTGGATTGGCAGCATCAACCTTACCTGGAGGAGGAGCCTCAGACATGCCCTGTCACTAATCTGGGTGAGAGACTGTGGGGGTGTTAGACACAATGGTAGCTCTGGAGATAGGGAGAAGTCAGATTCTAGAAGTCATCTGAAAGTAGAGCTAACAGGATTTCCTGACCAGTTGTGTGTGGACTGTGAGAGTACCAGTGAGCAAAGGATGTCTCCAAGGTTAGAGTCTGAGTGAAGGGGAAAAAAATGGAGTTGCCTTTGAGATGAGAAGACTGCTTTGGTTATCTGAGTAAGGGTGTAGAGGTAGTTTGACAAACTCTCCACTCTGCAGTGAACATAACATCTACCTGCCCTAAAGACAGACTTCTGTTTGTGCAACAGCTTCATACAGATGATGAAATGGCTTTTCCATTGTACTGAGGAATGCAGGGAGTCTGAACTATAAATTTGTAGGACATGTCTGTGATGTAACAGCTAATGGCATCATGCTGTACATTTCTCTCTGTGGCACTCTAATTGTTCATGCCAAAAGTGTACCTCGGTGACAGAGAGTGTATTTGTTTCCTTTCAGACTATGGCTGGTGATTGTAGCAAGAGGCATGTTGCAGAATAATTTGTTAGTGCAGAAGAAAATGGCTGAAGAGTTTATTGTGGATTAAAACCTGATATCAGTCCTAATCTTATTTTCACTTGCTCTGACTCAGAAGTGATGTTGACTTTCTTTGCAGCTGACACTTTGTGCTATCATCCTTCACTTTTCTTTCTTTATTTTTGCTTTTGATTGTCACCCCCTTGACATCTTTCTCTCTCTTTTCATGAAAGCTAAGGTTTAAGGCTGAAATGATAGATAATATGTTAATGATTATTTTGTTGTCATCGCTGAATTACCTGATAATACTTTTATTTTTAGGAGGAGTTTTGAACATGAGTACACATGCATTTAGATGGACTACTATGTGAAAGAATGTTTATGGGTCATTTTGTACTAAAAATAGAGAACACAATTCCAAACAGTCCTTCCTTTCCATCTCTCTGTTATTTGCTACCAGTATAGCATCATTCTTCCCTGAATCATTTTCTGCTATTACCATAACCTCACAATAATACAAAAGTATTACTTTTTTTTTTTTACTTTATTTTACTTTACAATACTCTATTGGCTTTGCCATACATCGACATGAATCCACCACAGGTGTACACGAGCTCCCAATCCTGAATCCCCCTCCCACCTCCCACCTCACAACGTCTCTCTGGATATATATGGAATTTAGAAAGAAAGTAATGATGACCCTATATGTGAGACAACAAAAGAGACACAGACATATAGAAAAGTATTACATTTTAAAGAAGTATCTAAATGCTTGGTCTTTGGAAAAATACTCTGTTAGTGACTCAGGGGTCCAAACCACTGAACAATAGTCTTCAGGTCTGACTTCAGGGTGCCAAGTTCCTTGTTTATCTTTTATCTTTTTTATCCAGTCATAAACAATCCAATATAAAAGATATGATAACTTAACAACTCATTAAATTTCTTTTCAGTGAGATTTGTTATTTAACTCACCCCAGAAAAATAGAATTGGTAGGAATTTACTTTGTGTCCACTTGTACTTGGCATGGGAGATCATCTTGTTAAATGGAATTGAAATGGAAATGGTAGTGGCTTATTACTTCTCTATCACACCCACTATGGGGCAGAATTCCCTGAAGGAAAATGAGTGGCTGACAAAAGGGTAAAAGTAAGGGTCAGTCAGGAGACTGCAGGTTATTGTAAGAATCCAGGGGAGTGAATAGGGAGGCTGGAGCCATTGGCCTGGTTGTGGCGCTTACAGAAGATGGGTGGATTCTGGACATGATTTTAATATGGGGCTAACAGGATTTGCTGATAGGATAAATATCATGTGTGGGTCTAGGATAAGTCTGAGGTTTGGAGCCTGAATAACTGGAAGAATGTAGTTTATAAGCAGGGCACTCTTGGAGGCCTATAGAAAGGAAACTGAGAAAGGCAGGATTTGGAAGCATTGTGCAGGAGATAGCTGCCATTTTTCATTTTGTTTATAGTCTTTGAGTGTGATTACTAGTCTAATGTACCACTGGACATCTTCCAGATCTCTCTAGTAAATGAAAAAGGCTGCAGAGATGATTGGTATGTGTTTTATATGTCAGTCCTGAGCACATACGTCAACCCCAAAATGGAATATATTGTCTTTGTTTTCTAAAGTGCAATATTTTCAGTTTTAATATTCATTCTGATATAGCACTTTTATTGGAGAAAAGTTGAATGAAACTTTGGTTGAAGAGCAAATTAAAACCATGTTTATATATATATAGTCTAAATTTCTTGACCTAGACATCCATTAAGTGAAACATTAGGCTATTGCAGGAATGGTGTCATTTATTTTGAAGTGGTTATACTTATCCCCTCTGTCTTTCTCTTTCAAATGAGTAGGTGTATAAATTGTTATCATCTGGTTTAAACCGTTGTCATTTTTTGCTTATTACGATATCTATTTTGATGAAAACCAGACAGGAATCTTCATCGTGAAAGGTAGACTTCATAAAATGTTGTCTTATTCACTTAACTCACATCATTAAGAAGAGACTTTGCCACTAAGCTTGAGGCTAAGGAGGGTATATGTCTCTTTCATCAAATCTTGTTGATCCTTGACCTTTTCAGATGAAGGATAAGGGACAGTCTTAAAATATTGGCTGAAAGGAAGGCAAGAGTTGAATTTGGGTTTTAAATTCAGCGTTCGATTTTGCCCTGCCAACATCAAGTCAAGTGGTTTCACACAATTAGCTGAAACCAATATTGAGCTTCCTGTCTTGGTCCTCACTTTTACCCTTCTCAGGAAGCAAGTTGGAATTGACTCTGCATCAGCCTTGACCTCCAACACTTATGGGAGGTCAATACTCATCAGCACCTTTTAGGAATATCAACAGTGACCATACTAAGATGGAATTGTTATTGATCCTTTGATTGCTGTTCTCCCTTTAGTGTTAGGACTCTGAAGTCTTGACCTTGTCCTCACAGCTTCTGAACTTTTATATTATTATTATGTTTAAAGATACACAGTATTATTGACATGTACAGAGTAAGTCTATTTTTGGTGATAATGGAAGTAGCTCCTCAAGTAACAAGACTGTGTTTTCTACTCCTACTTTCTGTGGCACACTAAGCTAATCTATCCAAAATAGTATTCCCCCCTTTCCCTTGCCACCAAGAACTCAATTTTACATAGATGGCAATATGTGCTATACAAGATGAGTCTCAGAAAGTGGTCTAAACTGGTGGTCNATCTGTGCAGGGCGACCGTGGCACACTAAGCTAATCTATCCAAAATAGTATTCCCCCCTTTCCCTTGCCACCAAGAACTCAATTTTACATAGATGGCAATATGTGCTATACAAGATGAGTCTCAGAAAGTGGTCTAAACTGGTGGTCTAAATAAATGCATGGTAATTCCCTTTCCTTTGGACAAATACTGTATTTCTCAGCCCCTCTTATTAACTAGGTGGCCATATGACTTTTGACCAATGAGACATATGAATAAGACTACTAAGGGATATCCAGGAGAAATTTTACTGCCTGGCAAAAGAGGGAGCTTGGAAAGACACTTCCTCTACACTGCACTTTCCCCCTTCTTACTGCCTTCAATGTGGTTATAAGATGTAATGCCTGGATTTGTAGCATCCATCTTGTAACCACGAGGTTACAAACTAAGGCAAAAATGCTGACAGTGACAAAGTGGAAAGATAGAAATGATCCTGGGACCTTGGTGATTTTGTTGATCTAAGGCAACAAGCTAGGAACTCCCTACCTTCTTTTATTGAGGTAATAAATTATATCTACTTTCACATGGTTAATAATTCTATCCCTCAGTAAGAAGCCTTCCTTATTGATTCCGTTTTTGTCATATTCTTCAGGAAAATCATCCATATACTCTACTTTGAGCTGGTTTTAAACCCTCTACAGTGAAAACAGTATAGAGGCCAGGGTTAACAGAATCATTCAAGTACTCTAGGAGACCCTGGAGTAATTACAGAAGCTTTGTGGTGCAGAATGCCAAACTGTGACACCACGTTGAGGCAAAGAGCTTCTTCATCCTTCTGAATGGACCCCAACTCCATGCTGACACCTTAGAGAGCAGTCAAAGAGAGACTTTTTGGCATAATTTTGGTGGGACCTGATAGGTACTGGTATCAGGGAGGCTTCTCCTAGAGACTCAGTGGATAGGGTACAGAGACCAGGAGTGTGGAGCACAGGGCAGGCAGCCGGGATGGACTGTAGCTGGCAGCCATTTTGGGGATACATGGGAACTGAGAGCTACTGTGATGATAATAGGAGGAGAGAGAGTTGGGGACTTCAGTGCAGCTGCTTCACAAATGAGTGTTATTGAGCATGAAGAAGGTGACCAATGCAGAGAAGAGGGGAAGGCCTTCCCAGGCTATGTCAGTTGCAAAGGTGGGCTCCTCCTCAGAAACCATGAAAGAAAGGAAAATCATGGCCCTTGGTCTTCTCAGTAGAAGCTGACAGTTGGGGGAAAGTAAGTTTCTCCAAACCACTCCTAGCCTCTTGTCTTATTTTTTGCCTCTTAGTTTGAAAGTTTTAGTGTAACCATGTTGGCCTCACATCTTTATATTTAGTTCAGCCTTAGATGGCTCAGGAGGTAAAGAGTCTTCCTGCAATGCAGGAGACATGAGTTAGATCCCTGAGTTGGGAAGATCCCCTGGAATAGGAAATGGCAACCCATCCAGTATTCTTGTCTTGAAAACCCCATGGACAGAGGAGCCTGGCGGGCTACAGTCCATGAGGTCACAAAGAGTCAGACATGACTGAGCATGCAAGCAAGCAGCCTTAGAAGGTTACCTTGGAAATGAAAACGCATGGTTAACACAGGACAAACTGTTTTCTCTTCTCAAGATCAAAAAGAAGATCATTTACCAGAAAGATGTTTTCCTCCTGCCTTATGTCTAAATGATTGACACAGTGAACAGGCAGTGTTAGTTTACTACTGTTCTAGTAGGTTAGATAGCAAATGACTTGCTGGGATAATAACACACACGAAAAATACGAAGCCTCAGATTTCTCCAAGGACAAAAATTCCCCCTGACAGTTGAGTCCACAGGCCTGACAAGCCAGTGAACTTATCTTGATCTGTGGAGTAAAAACGTTCTATGTATACATGATGACGAAACAAGATTTGGGACCCTGCCTGCAGATTTCTTTTGGTCAAATAGACAATTTAAAAATACTCCATCAATCCTTGCACATTTCTAGATGTGGAAGCACTTTGTTGTTCAATCACGGTTGTAGGACATGACTCCAAGTTGCTTGTTTTCTGNAGATTTCTTTTGGTCAAATAGACAATTTAAAAATACTCCATCAATCCTTGCACATTTCTAGATGTGGAAGCACTTTGTTGTTCAATCACGGTTGTAGGACATGACTCCAAGTTGCTTGTTTTCTGATATTTATGGCAGAATAAATGAGATTACACAAAAGAGGCTTCTTCTAGACAGTGGCAAACCGGGAAGGGAATTTATGGATCACCAACTCTGTGATGCTGTGGCTTTATAACATATTATTTCTTTTAATTCTGAGGCCATTACCTTTAGCCCATTTTAGAGATAAAGAAACTAATGCTTAGGAGATTAAGAAACTCACCTGTAAAGGGGGCCTGTAGCTTTTAAGTGGGCAAATTGAGATTAATACCCATATCTGCCTCTAATGCCAGTGGTCCTTGTAGTTCTATATTTTTGTCCAGCCTGTACTTTACAGTTTTACTAGGCCTACATATTTCAGAGAGCTGGGCATATGCAAATTCCTGAGCCCTGACCCCAGGTATCCTAATTCTGTTGCCCTTTTGGAAGTGTAGGCAGAAATTCCGATTTTCTTGGGCATCCCCTCCCACTGTGATGCCGACTGTCTGAAGCCAGTACTTGGAGGAGTGCTAGTCTGGACCTGAGGTTCTCCATGCTGGCTGCACATCGAGTCACCTCAATTACAAAGTGCCAATATCTGGTGCCTCACCTCAGATTCTCTGGAGTGGAGCCCAGGCATCAGTATGTTAAAGTAAAGTCTTGCCCCTCTGGGTCATGATCATTTTGATGGGTTTGAGGGTTGTGAGTCTCTGGTCTAGATGTTTTTTATCTAACATGTAGGGAGTAACTACATGATCACTAACAGTCCTTGCTCCTTCATAAGGCGTGGGACTGGGATGGTTAATTTTATGTGTCAAATTGACTAGGCTAAGGGATAGCTGATAAAACATTATTTCAGATTGTGCCTGTGAGGGTGTTTCTGGAAGAGATTAGCCTTTGAATCAGTAGATCGGGTAAATAAAGTGTGCCCTCGCCACTGTGAGTGGGCATCATCCAATCTGTCAAGGGCCCAAATAGAACAAAAGGCAGAAGAAGAGTGAATTCTTGGCCTCCATAACCTCATGAAACAATTCCTATAATAAATTTTCTATTATCTCTGCATATCCTATTCGTTGTGTTTCTCTGGAGAACCCTGACCACTACTGAACTTTACCTTCAAGATATCTTTGAGTTACCTGAGTCTTAGAGGAAAACTAGTTGATATTGGATGGTTCATGGTTCAGTAAATATTCGAATACATTGTTGCTTTCTGGAATTAAACATTTTGATGTCATTTTTCCTTTGGCAAATAAGGAAAAACTCAGAATTTGCAGGTTTATAACTGATTGTGTTTCAGCACCTCCTGTAGAAGAGATAAAGAATTTCCCCAAAGCTGTGAAATAGACAGTAGCTGAAGATGGTAGATTGAGTGAGTGAGCAGAGGGGTGGTGAGACCTGAATTCAAGTTTCCTGTTTCACTGGGANTGGGGGGAGGATGTATCTGTGGGTGTGCTTGCATGCACATGCACTCAGTTGTGTCCAACTCCTTGCAATTTCATGGACTGAAGCCCACCAGGAGCCTCTGTCCACGGGAATTTTCAGGCAAGAATACTGGAATGGGTTGTCATTTCATCCTCTAAGGTATCTTCTTGACCCAGGGATCAAACCCACATCTCTTGCATCTCCTCCATTATCCCACAGCAACTACTTAACAACAACAAAAATAATCAATGCGCTGATGAGTTGGTGCTGTTACTGATGAGTGGAAAGGAAGGAAAGAGAATGGTGAAATGATTGCTTTCCCCTAGCCTCAGGCCCAGGGTGGGCCAAGGACCAAGTCTTCCAGGACAACAAGGTTTATGTCAGGCTGTCCTAGTGTGATTACTAATGTCCCCCACTCCCCTCCTCAAAATGTCCAGTCTTTAAACCATAAATTACAGGTGAGTGCCCTCCTGAGACCCAGCCTTTCCCCTTAATCTTCCTTCAGGGTCTCTTCTCCACCTCTTTTTTGAGAGTCCTGATTTGGCAAGTGCTGAAGGAAGAAAGGGGGAAAAGCAATGTCCAGAGTCAGAGACAAGCAGGGCTCCTAAAATCCAGAGGGCAAGAGGAAGTAGGAGAAATGATAAGCAATAGAGTTGGGTGAAGTCCAAGGTCAATGTCAATAGCTTCCTGCATCAGTCAACCAGGTCACAGAAACTGTGTGCCTCCAAGGTTGGCTATCTAGACTGGAGGGTTAAGTGTCAGGGTCAGGGTTCCTGTCTGAGGAATGTTGTTGGGGCCATAGGTCAGTACCATGAGAGAGATCACAGGAGAAAATTGAAAGAACTTGTCCAAAGAACTGAAGTTTCTGTAAAGAAGCTTTAGGGCTATCATGGAAACTGATATTTGAAAAAATGGGGGAAAGCTCTATGAATCCTGAAGACCCAACAGCCAAGTAATGTCCAAGGAACAGTCACTTTAACAATTTTGAGAAGATGTTCACTGTCTTTAAATCTAGAGCAACTCCCTCTCAACACTAGTCTGCTGGTCATCTCCTCTAAATTAAAAGGTTCTATTTTGACACAGATGAGTTCAAAATGAGCTTCCCCTATAAGTGGGAAAAATCTTATTTGACAGGGCTTCCAAAACTCTCAGGGGCTAAGGATACAACTCTCAAACCTATCTCTCAAATAGATCGTCATACACTGAGTTCTGGGCAGCTAAAAGAATGCGATACCACATGACTCACACTCCTAAGAA
The DNA here is from genome assembly GCA_006410875.1 of Neotragus pygmaeus. Lineage (NCBI taxonomy): Eukaryota > Metazoa > Chordata > Mammalia > Artiodactyla > Bovidae > Neotragus > Neotragus pygmaeus. Next base: position 12,884 of record SJYV01038177.1, read on the forward strand.
ACTGCACTAGATGTTCTAAGTGATCAAATTATAAAATAATAAAATTATTATTATAGTCAATGCTGTACAGCTAAGACTTACAGAGCACTATATGTCAAGCTGCAGTTTAAATGCATTACTTTTATTAATTCAATTAATCTTTACACAACCACAAGAATGATGATATTATTTCCATTTTACAGATTAGAGAACTGAGGCTAACAAATCAGCCCTAAGTCACACGTTAACAGGTGGTATAACTGGGATTTGAATCAAGGTAATCAATCAGGCTCCAGACTGTACTCATTCAACAATTTTACTACAATAACTCTATTACACTAAACTCTTCTGAAATCCTGAGATTGGTGGAATAGTCAGCTTTTACATAGTCCAAAATAATTCCAGAAAATTACATATACCATTCTTTAATTTTCTACTTAAAAATTAAAATTTAAGGGGAAATGCTTTGTTTTTTCCCATGTCCCTATGAAGTAAATTGTAATCTTAAATTTTTTCAATTGTTATAAAGCTTACCCTGTGTAATCTTACTTGGATTTCTTCTAAATAAAAATAACCCACCAAAATATTCAGGAAAGAAAGCTCATGATGGTGTTATATTCTTTTCTGAAAGCTTCATTTAGACACCTACCAGAGATCCCTCATGGACACAGAAAAATCTTAAACTGTCTCTTATTTGATTGTGCTTGCCTAAGGCATTAAGTCCAATCCACCATGTCGCACCTCAGTAACTCTACACAGACTAGAAAATTCTTGCAGTCAGCTTCCCCAAGGGATTTGTTAAGTTTCACATGCATTTAGTTGTGCAGTTGGCTTGCTCAAATTGATAAACTTGTAGCTAAATTCTTTCTGCAGCAATGGGCTGTTGGGCTTATTTTCTTTTTTATCACCAAGAGAATAAATACTGCAAAAAAAGCTGTTACTATGTGTTAGTGCTACCCATTAGTTTTTAACATAATTGAGCTTACATTCCAATTTCCTAGTAACTGATAAGTATTTATTTTGTGGATGTGGTAGAAAAGTGAAAGGAATTTAAAAGGGCTAATACTGAAATATATTTATAGCAAAACAAAAAAAAGGAAGGAAAGAAATGGTGATGTCTTAAATTGAGCAAAAAATGTAACAAATATTATGAATAAAATTATTATTTTTATTAGAATTCCCAAGTTGCTATGATACATCCCAATACGGGAGAATTCTTGCATCTATGCTCAATAAAGTCAATACCTGAATGTAAAATGGCTTGGCTTAACAAAAACATACTAAGGAAGCTAAAACTCAAATTGTCAGTTGTCAAACTGTCAAAAAAAAAAAAATGGGGGTCTTCTCCCAGATTTTAATCGTCCTTTTACTGTGCTTCTCAATTCCTAGACTAGAGCATCAACTCATATCATATCAACGTTCATCAGCATATGCTTTTCTATCACATTCTATCAAAGCTTGTCCCACACCATCTTCTACCTCACAGATGAATGCAGATGGGAAAAATCCCAGAGAAGCATCTTACAAACTCACTCTCATGGCATACCTGGGGACTCTGCTATTTTAGATAACATCACTATAGGTTATATACTCAGCATGTTCACTCATATTAATTTTGAAAGTCACCACATCAGTGCAGTGTGCATTATTTATTTTTTATATCCTCTAGGTCTATGTCATTTATCTTCAGTTCATTTACATATTCAACATATATGTGTTAAATTTTATTCTATATTGTTTTGTTCTTTTTTATTTGTTTAATTATTGCTCTATACACATGAAATAGATAGTGATCAGATCTGTCCTTATGGAGAGAAAAAACTGAACAAATAAATATACATGCAATGAAGAAAATAGAAGAAAAATTAGTGAAGAATTAATATATATAATATATACTGTATATACATAATATATATATACACCCAAACATATATATTCAGTTCAGTTTAGTCACCCAGTTGTGTCCAACTCTTTGCGCCCCCATGGACTGCAGCACACCAGGCTTCCCTGTCCATAACCAACTCTCGGAGCTTGCTCAAACTCATGTCCATCGAGTCGGTAACGCCATCCAACCATCTCATCCTCTATCATCCCCTTCTCCTCCCACCTTCAATCATTCCTAGCATCAGGGTCTTTTCCAAGGAGTCAGTTCTTCACATCAGGTGGCCAAAGTATTGGAGTTTCAGCTTCAGAATCAGTCTTCCCAATGAATATTCAGGACTGATTTCCATTAGGATTGACTGGTTGGATCTCCTTGCATCCAAATGACACTCAAGAGTCTTCTCCAACACCACAGTTCAAAAGCATCAATTCTTTAGTGCTCAGCTTTCTTTATAGTCCAGCTCTTACATCCATACTGGAAAAACCATAGCTTTGACTAGACAGACCTTTGTTGGCTAAGTAATGTCTTTGCTTTTTAATATGCTAAGTTGATCATAGCTTTTCTTTCAAGAAGCAAGCGTCTTTTAAATTTCATGGCTGCCATCACCATCTTCATGATTTTCAAGCCCAAGAAAATAAAGTCTGCCACTATTTCCATTGCTTCTCCATCTATTTGCTATGAAGTGATGGGACCAGATGCCATCATCTTTGTTTTTTGAATGTTGAGTTTTAAGCCAGCTTTCTCACTCTCCTCTTTCACTTTCATCAAAAGGCTCCTTAGTTTCTCTTCACTTTCTGCTATAAGGGTGATGTCATCTGCATTTATGAGGTTATTGATATTTCTCCCAGAAATCTTGATTCCAGCATGTGCTTCACCAGGCCAGCATTTCACACAATGTACTCTGCATAGAAGTTAAATAAGCAGGATGACAATATACAGCTTTGATGTACTCCTTTCCCAGTTTGGAACCAGTCTGTTGTTCCATGTCCAGTTCTAACTGTTGCTTTTTGACCTACATACAGATTTCTCAGGAGGGAGGTAAGGTAGTCTGGTATTCTTATATCTTTAAGAATTTTCCACAGTTTGTTGTGATCTACATAGTCAAAAGCTTTGGCGTAGTCAATAAAGCAGAAGTAGATGTTTTTCTGGAATTCTCTAGCTTTTTTGATGATCCAGCGGATGTTGGGATTTTGATCTCTGGTTCCTCTGCCTTTTCTAAATCCAGCTTGGACATCTGGAAGTTCACAATTCACATACTCTTGAAGCCTGATTTGGAGAATTTTGAGTATTATTTTGCTAGTGTATGAGATGAGTACAATTGCACAGTAGTTTGAACATTCTTTGACATTGTTCTTCTTTGGGACTGGAATGCAAACTGACCTTTTCCAGTCCTGTGGCCACTGCTGAATTTTCCAAATTTGCTGGCATATAGAGTGCAGCACTTTCACAGCATCAGCATTTAGGATTTGAAATAGCTCAACTGGAATTTGGGTGATCAAAAAAAGTCCTCATGATAAGGTGAGATTAGAAGAGAAACCTGAAGGAGTTTAGCATGGGAATCATAACTTATCTAGGTAAAGATGATTCCAGGCAAGTGCAAAGGTCCTGAAGTAGGAACCTGTGGACACAGTCAAAAAAGTGAGAGAAAGGATGGTAGAAAATGTCAAATTGTAAGCCAGGCAGCAAATCATACAGGGCCTACTGGGTCACACTAATGTGACTGCAACATTTTGAACAAAAGAATGCCTTATTCTGAGTTTTATTTTGAAAGAATAATCCTGATTTCTCTCCAAGGAAGAAACTGTGAATAAGCAAAAGTGACCATAGGGGAAAGGTAGGTAGGTAGCCATTGGTAGGTAACCATGGCAGAAAACAGTAGTTTTAGCACAGGGCAGGGGTGAGGATGATAAGAAATAATTGCACTGGGGATGAACAGAATCAAAGAAATGAGCAGAATGTGGAGTATAAAATAGATGAAGAATGAAGCGGATGGATTAGATGCAGGATATAAGAAAATGTATAAAGATCACTCTGAGGATTCAGATATAAGCAACCCAAATTCTTTACAGGTAATAAACTCACCTGTAACTTTATAGTTCATTACCAGTATGCTTTCTCTTTTGACCATCATTATAAATAATAATAATAATAAGAGAAGGACAAGGAGAAGGGAGAGGAAGAGGAAGAAGAAGATGAAAATAATAGTAAAATAATGAGTGTACAAAATAATGGGCAGATATATAATAAGCACAGTAAAATGTTCCTTGTCACATCTAAGTGATAGGTGTATGGATATCTACTATAAAAGTATTTTAAGTATTCTGTATGCTTGAAATGTCCACTAAAAATGTTGAAAAACATATATACCATTTCCAAAATGGATTGACTATGAAAACTTTTTTCAATGGCTCCATCTCGTGAAAATGCATAACCCACCTACATTACACAAAAAATTTCAATGACTTGCACAAGATTACAAACCTTAGTGAAAATAAAGTCAAGACTAGATGGTTGGTCTCCTAACTCTGCAATCAGAGCTCTTTTAAACATATGATCCTGCCAGTGTTTGCAGAACGTTTTTCACAATGAAACTGAATTCATATTAAATCAACACATTACATTCATTCAAATCATCACTCATTCCCAGTTTGTTGCCATCAATAGTGTGTTACAGTCAGGTTTTGTGGGAGCCATCTCTCATCTTTGCTCTCTGGGTTTCAGTAAGTCCTATCACTTACTTTTATGTTTCAAAACTAGAATCTTCTATGGCTTCAGACTTCTCTAATCCTACAGGAAACAGGGGCCCCTATGCTGTTTACATAAGCAAAGTAGACTCTTTAACTCCATCTCTTAACATTTTGCATTTCTCTGTTTTCAACTTGAGAGGATCCTAAACACAATCCTAAGAATCCTCTTCCCTGAGTAAATTTTGAGTTCTGTTTTCATGAAGCCAAAACTGGCTTCCCAGATGCCTCTTGAATCAAATGAAAACCCCCTTCCAAATGATTATCTTTACACTTAAGTGCCTTCATCTCCATTCAACACTTTTATTCAGCAAGTAGCTGTTGAGTAATCTCTTTGGGCCTAGTTGTATATTAGGCCCTGTGGAAATTACAAAATATATGACATTATTCCTATCCTTATGAATCTGAACAATCAATGTGGAGAGACAAAAGACACACACATGAAACATTTTTATAACAGGATGAGGTTGTATGTGACTACACATTCACAGCAGTGAGTGGAACAGACAAGTCAGACCACCAGGGACCAACGTGTTTGTGAGAGGCTTCATGAGTATATGTAACATAAGCCGGGGCCTGCTCCAAAAGGTGCAGAAGAGCTCATTCTCTGGGGGAAGCTCTTACGTCCAGGATAAAAATTAGCCTGCTCTAGATGAGAGACTAATGCCCCCAGCCTTCTTGTGTTTACTGGTCAGAAATGAGGCTGGTAAGGAGGTAGAGGCAGTGTAACAGTGATTCTTTAGGTATAACTTGGGAATCTAGGATTCATCTTCACACACAAGGAAGGCAAAGGGATTAATAAGGATATGACAACACAAGAGTGGCTATTTATCTAGTAGCAATATCCAGAGTGGAACACTAGGTAGGAAATTATTATATTAGCACAATTATTAGGACATGAGGTCTCTGACAAGAGTGTACAGGAGATGGAAAAAGGAATACATCGAGCAGGTACTCTGAAGGAACATTGTCAAATACATAAAGGAGAGAAAGGTTAACAGTGACTCTTGGGTATCACACGAAAGCAATAAAAGAATGACGAAACTGTTGATTAAAAACAATGAATAATGAAGCTAGGAAAGGAAGGAATGGTGAGTCTGAGGTGATATCAGGTCATCTAAGTTGAACAGGCAAACTGGAAAGATCAAAATAAGCCTCAGGTGAAAATAAGGATATGATCTAGATTCAGAGGATTCCAGCATAAAAATGATAGACAGAGACAACTAAGTATTTCACCAAACTCATGCCTTTTACTTCTTGGGCACCCAGCTAAATTACCCTTCCCAGACTGTGCATAGTATTGTGGCCACACACCTGAGTGCTGGTCAGTGGGGTATATGCAGGGCTCCTGCCAAGTTGGGCCCACATATACTACCCAGTGACTCTCCTCCATTTCCCATCCCCTTCTGAAGAAGCTGAAGTTGAACGGTTTTATGAAGACCTATGAGACCTTTTAGAACTAACACTCAAAAAAGATGTCCTTTTCATTACAGGCGACTGGAATGCTAAAGTAGGAAGTCAAGAAACACCTGGAGTGACAGGCAAATTTGGTCTTGGAATACGGAATGAGGCAGGGCAAAGACTAATAGAGTTTTGCCAAGAACATGCACTGGTCATAGCAAACACCCTCTTCCAATAACACAAGAGAAGACTCTACACATGGACATCACCAGATGGTCAACACTGAAATCAGATTGATTATATTCTTTGCAGCCAAAGATGGAGAAGCTCTACACTGCCAACAAAAACAAGACCAGGAGCTGACTGTGGCTCAGATCATGAACTCCTTATTACCAAATTCAGACTTACACTGAAGAAAGTACAGAAAACTGCTAGACCATTCAGGTATGACCTAAATCAAATCCCTTATGATTATACAGTGGAAGTGAGAAATAGATTTAAGGGCCTAGATCTGTTAGATAGAGTGCCTGATGAACTATGGAATGAGGTT
>SJYV01038178.1:0-15604 GCA_006410875.1 Neotragus pygmaeus
TATGTACATTTCACAAAACTCAGGTGGTCCCTTGCTCAAAAAGGTCTTGAAGTCACTTGCCCAGCATTGGCCTCTGCAGCGCGGGTTAAGTTGGAAAGTGTGGTCATAAAGGATTGTTAACCGGAATCTGTCACTTGCCGGCCAGAGTTCCTTGGCGGAGAGACCTTGCGTGGCAATCTGCCCAGCCTCAAGGGCCACAGCTCCAAGGCTGACGTCCCGGGCGTCTGCCTTTGTGACAAACACCCCAGGTTGCTGACACACCCACCCTTGAAGATACACTGGCCCAGTTGAACTTTGTGGCTGTCTCAGGCCCCAGGCAATCGTGAACTACGCTCAGTTCAGTCGCTCAGTCATGTCCGACTCTTTGCGACCCCATAAACTGCAGCATGCCAGGCCTCCCTGTCCATCACCAACTCCTAGAGCTTGCTCAGACTCACATTGATCGAGTGCGTGGTGCCATCCAACCATCTCATCCTCTGTCATCGCCTTCTCCTCCCACCGTCAATCTTTCCCAGCATCAGGGTCTTTTCAAATGAGTCAGCTCTTTGCATCAGGTGGCCAAAGGATTGGAGTTTCAGCTTCAGCATCAGTCTTTCCAATGAACATTCAGGACTGATCGATCTCCTTTAGGATGGACCGGTTGGATCTCCTTGCAGCCCAAGGGACTCTCAAGAGTCTAGGTCCCCCCAGAAGCAGAGGGAGCCCTCTCGTGTTCTTGCTGCCGTGCTTGGCTCTTAGACATCCTTGGCGGGAATGCCAGGCCACCGACACATGGCATCTAAAGGCACCTCGAAATGCCACAGAAGCAACGACTCAAGCAGCAAGATTCTGAGGACGTGGGTGCCCTAAAGTGGCCTCTCCAGCCACGCTGGGTTCAAGGTACACGTTCAGAAGCTCCTGACACTGCTCTGTCTATCTTCTCCATCTCCTGAGCCAGACGGGGAAACCTACAGATACACTCTGTTTGCTGCCTGGCGACAATCCTGACGTCCGATCGGAGGGAAGACTGGAAAGGCAGGCATCTGATGCTCGGAAAACACACCCCTGTCTTCTTAGCAGGTGACTTTCTTAACTTGGGCTTCCCCGGGAGCTCAGACAGTAAAGAGTCTGCCTGCAGTGGAGGAGACCTGGGTTCGATCCCTGGGTCGGGAAGATTCCCCTGGAGGAGGGCATGGCGGCCCACTCCGGTATCCTTGCCTGGAGAATCCTCATGGACGGAGGAGCCCAGTGGGCTGCAGTCAGCGGGCTGCAGTCCGTGGGGCTGCAAAGCATCAGACACGACTGAGTGACTTCACCCTTTTCTTCACTTGAAGAAATCCTCCACCTGTAAGATGTTTTTATTATGTTCTTGAGACAGAAATCCGCCAGATTGGGGGAATTATTTGTATTTCTTATTGACTCTGCTGGGTCTTCATTGCTCAGGCCACTCTCTGCTTGCAGCGCATGGGTTCAATAGTTTGTCCTCGGAATCTTCCAGAAGCAGGGATCGAACCGATGTCCCCTGGCATGACCAGGTGGATTCTGAACCACTGAACCACCAGGGAAGCATGGTGGAATCTTTCTTAAACATGATGTGCTCTCTATACTTGGAGGGGGATCCGTTCAGTTCAGTTCAGTCGCTCAGTCGTGTCTGACTCTTTGCAATCCCTTAGATTGAAGCACACCAGGCCTCCCTCTCCATCACCAACTCCCAGAGTTTGCTCAAACTCATGTCATCTCATCCTCTGTCGTCCCCTTCTTCTCCTGCCTTCAATCTTTCCCAGCATCAGGTTCTTTTCCAGTGAGTCAGCTATTCCCATCAGATGGCCAAAGGATTGGAGTTTCAGCTTCAACATCTGTCCTTCCAATGAACACTCAGGACTGATCTCCTTTAGGATGGACTGGCTTGGGGGGATAGGGTTGATTAATTTCCACTGGACCACAGTGGACATCAGCCTCCATCTCTGAGCGTCTAAAACAAGGTCTTCCAGTCATATCTCTTCTCCCAGACGGCCATCCCCTACCTCCACAACACTCGGGAGGAGGAGTTGGTCTTCTTTGTAGCAGCCCGTTTGTTTCTGGGAGGATCCCATCTGGCAAAACTCTATCTTCTTTCCCTGAAAAAAAAAAAAATTTTTTTTTTTTTTTTTTCCTCAAGAGATGAGTTCCATTTAAACTACAGAAACATTGTAAAAATACCCCCAGGAGTCCTAGATGCAAAAGGAAAGAAAAAAAAAAGTTTAGGGTAAAATAGGAAGCAAATAAAAAGATTACTCAGATAGCTTCTGAGAAGCTTTCATAAATCATTCAGCATGGTGATAACAGTCGACAAGCTGGCAAGTGTTTCGGGGAAGCCTGCAGGAAGCGAAACCCACCGCATGCATCACAGGAGCCAGCGTTTCAGCATGTGAAGCCCCTCAAGACTTCGGGGTCCCCACAGACACTTTGTAACCCACACACCTCCTGGAGGGGATCCCCTTACCCCTCCGTCCCACCCACTAGCTGAAGATCTCCTGACCTGGAGGGTCTAGGGGGGACAAAGTTTTGAACCAAGCAAACAAAGAGTTGCAAGAACAAACTTTACACTTTCCCAGAGTTGCAGAGTGGCTGGGCTTTCTTCTCTCTTATCCCCACCTGTCTCTTGTTCCCCCAGTGTTACTATGAGTCAGCAAAGAGGAAAGGTCCAAGGATTCTGCAAGAACACTCCCAGTAGGTTATTGTTCAGTCGCCACGTCGTGTCTGACTCTGCAACCCCGTGGACTGCAATACGCCAGGCTTCCCTGCCCTTCACCATCTCCCAGAGTTTGCTCAGACTCATGTGCATGGAGTCGGTGATGCCGTCCGACCATCTCGTCCTCTGTCGTCCCCTTCTCTTCCTGCCCTCAATCTTTCTCAGCATCAGAGTCTTTTCCAGTGACCCAGGTCTTTGCAAAACTATTGGAGCTTCAGCTTCAACCCTTATTCATTGGATAAGCTATATAGCTTCCCGGGTGGTTCAGTGGTAAAACATCGGCCTGTCATGCAAGAGACCCGGGTTCGAACCCTGGATTGAGCAGATCCCCTGGAGAAGGGAATGGCAACCCACTCCAGTATTCTTGCCTGGAGAGTCCCATGGACAGAGGAGCCTGGTGGGCTACAGTCTGTGGGGTTGCAAAGAGTCGGACATGACTGGACGTAACACCTCACCTCACCTCAGGCTACGTGAGCAAAAATGGCAACATCTCTGTTATTCTGTCTACTCAGAAACCTTTGTTTGATCTGAGGGTGTGCTGCTGAGAGCAAAGGACTCTGGAGATCCTTGGGATAAGAAAGACACACAGAGTCGACCAATTGAAGGTCAGGCAGGTGGGGTTTTGTGTGGCTTGGTTTGGCCCCAGGCTCTCCACTACGCCCAGGCCTGCACCGGCTGGGTGTCTCCGCACACCGAGTCACTTCTCATAAGGATCTGAAGGTGCAGGGGGAGTGTCTGCCAAAGACAGCTGCCAAAAAGAGCTGACTTCCAGGGCTGCGGAGAAATTGCAAGACAAGCGTAAAAGGACCCAAGTCACTCCCATTAACTCATGCGTGCAAAGGAGAAGGCTAGGTGATGAAACATCCAGCGGGAAGATTTCTAAGGGACCTGTTAATTGGAACGTGAAGAGGGGCCGCAGTTCAGCTAGCTGCAAGGAAGGCGGGTAATAGAAACTCAGCAATGTGCACCGCCAGGAGAGAACCACTGGGGCAAGAAGACCACTAATCCAGCCCAGTGTGCATCACCAGACAGGCCAGTTACCGAGTCTCTGGAGTAGGGGAGGGGAGGTTGTGCTTCACACAGGCATGTAAGGACGCTGATGTTTCTATTATTATTATTATTGGGCTTCCCTGATAGCTCAGTTGGTAAAGAATCTGCCTGCAATGCAGGAGACCTCAGTTCAATTCCTGGGCGGGGATGATCCCCTGGAGAAGGAATAGGTTATCCGCTCGTATTCTTAGGCCTCCCCGGTGGCTCGGCAGGTAGAGAATCTCCCTGCAATGCGGGAGACCTGGTTTCAATCCGCGGACTGGGAAGATCCCCTTGGAGAAAGGAAAGGCTGCCTACTCCAGTATTCTAGTCTGGAGAATGCCATGGACTGTATACTCCATGGGGTTGCAAAGAGTCAGACACTAATGAGCAACTTGCACTTTTGATTGGAGGCTAGTTACTTTTTTTTTTTTTAATTTTGATTGGAGGCTAATTACTTTACAATATTGTGGTGATTTTCGCCATACAGCAACAAGAATCAGCCATAGGTGTACATGTCTCCCCCCTTCCCAAACTCCCCTCCCACCTCCTTCCCCACCTCATCCCTCTGGGTTGTCCCAGAGCATCGGCTTTGAGGGCCCTACTTCATGCATCAAACTCGCCCTGGTCATCTATTTCACGTATGGTAATATACGTGTTTCAATGCTGTTCTCTCAAATCATCCCACCCTCGCCTTCTCCCACAGAGTCCAAGAGTCTGTTCTTTACCTCTGTGTCTCTTTTGCCGTCTTGCGTACAGGGTCATCGTTTCTGGATGCCGACCTCTTGCACCTCAGGGCTGGGCCATCTGCCAGCATCTGCATTTTACAGCCTAACAGGAGGGGTGAGCATGCATGGGACTGTCAGATGGGGGTTCCCAGAGCCCAGAGTATAGCAGAGTATAGTAGTAGTCACTCAGTCGTGTCCGACTGTTTGCAATCCCATGGACCAGAGCCCACCAGGCCCCTCTCTGTCCGTGGGATTCCCCAGGCAGGAATGCTGGACGGGGTTGCTATTTCCTTCTCCAGATCTTCTCCAACTAAGGAAAGAATCTCGGGTCTCCTGCATGGCAGGCAGATTCTTTACCCTCTGAGCCACCAGGGAAACCTGTCAGCTTTGGAGCTCATCCCTTTCCCCATATCCCCCAGGACTGGCAGCTGGCATCGTCCAACTGCAAGGGAGTCACGGGAATGCCATCTCCCTTCACACCCTGAAGAAAACAGAAACAGTAGTGGGCTTTGATGAGCACATGTATTGTCCTTAGACGTTTTGAATTTCCCGTGCATGCCAATTAAAGCAGAACGCGTTTTCCAGTCCTCACTAGGAAAATCATGAGACTTCAGCGCACCCAACCACCCCCCAACCCCGGAATGGACATAAATGCTTTCACAGGCGAACTAAGATTGTCTGGGTTCTTGAAGACCAGACAGCTGTCTTCTGAGCGGATTAAAGACAGGACGAACGCTGCAGATTCAGTAGATGTGGACCAGCTTCCTTGAAATCGATTGTATCTGCCTGTTTCAATCACTCTATTGTCACTTCTGTAGGAAACAGTTATTGATCACGTTCAACGTAATTGGGCACAAAATGTGTCTCTGTGAAGGCACACCATTCAAACAGCTCCGAACGATTTTAATGTAATTCATGGTATAGAAACAACCTCAGATGAGTTTTCTGGGTTCCAGCATGAAAGGTTTTGCTCTTAATAGCCATTCTGATTAGCTTTGCTACACATATTTCACTTAATGCTTGTAAATTAGATAAAGTATAAAAATATCTCTTACCTATTTAGGAAGATAGATATAGAAAGGCTTGATCAATATAGAAAGGTTCTTAGCAGAGATTTTCAATTCTGATTGAAGGAAAATCCTCCACTAGAACTTCTGCACACTCTTTCTTCTCTGTTGGCTTACAGAATGCAAATTCTAGGAGACAGTAGCATTGTTTGAGGTTACGATATTTTCTTGCTTTTTTTCTCTTATTTCCTAGTAATCAGAGTCCTTGTCAGAGGCCACTTCTCTTTCTCCTCAATATTCCCAATTCAGTTTCTCCCTACTAAGGAGAAATGCATAGAGTCATATTCACAGGGCAAAGGTTAACAATTTTGATTACTCCCTTAAAAAGACTACTGTAATTGCTAAAGGCAATTTTTTTTAATTAAGAATTTTTTAAAAAATCCTCTAAAAACTGCTGCTTTGGAGTAGCTAGAAAATAATTGTCAGTTGACTACTCTTATCTGCTCACTAGATTAAAATTTTAGACCCTGTTTGGATGTTTGTATCAGTCAGCTTTTTCTGCGTAACAAGCATTGCCAAAAACTTAATGACTGAAAACCGCCACCATTTACTTTGCTCATGATTCCGTAAGCTGGGGGGCAGGGGGGGACTCAGTGGCTGGACTCAGTCTTATCTGAGCTCAGTCACGAATCTGTAGTTGACTTCCAGGGGCGCTGAAGACTGACTACTCAGGAGAGGATTTGTCTCTCCAATTCCCTGTCTGCCACCCACTCTGTACCACCCCCCCGACCCCACCCAGGCCAACAGACTATACAGACTTCACAGAGGGAAGAGGGGTATAAGGCTCTTGATGTCTACTCCTGGAACTCACACAATTCCCTGCTATAACATCCTGTTGACCAAAGCAAGTTACAAGCCCAGGCCAGATTCAAAAGGAAGGGAAAATAGGTGTGACCTACTGATGAGGGTCATCGTATAATCATACCGCAAACGGGCATGCATGCAGGTAACCAGTGAGGGATCGAGGCCAGTTCTTACAATCTGCAGTCGTATTTGTTTCTATTTTCCTAATCACATTCTCTTACATGGGATTTTTTGAAAATTTAAGAAAGAATAGGCCAAAAGAGTTGAAAATCAGACATCTCCATTGGATTCTCCTTTGACACAGCCCCAAATAGAATATCCTGAACGGAGGTTGTTTTTAAACGTTGAGAAGTCTGGCTACATACCTGTCCTCAAAATATTACCTTGAACATCATCAGATTCTTAAATTGTTCCCAAAGCTGCCTTTTTNAAATCAGACATCTCCATTGGATTCTCCTTTGACACAGCCCCAAATAGAATATCCTGAACGGAGGTTGTTTTTAAACGTTGAGAAGTCTGGCTACATACCTGTCCTCAAAATATTACCTTGAACATCATCAGATTCTTAAATTGTTCCCAAAGCTGCCTTTTTTTCTTGCTTGGTAAGATAATTCCCTGTCTCCTGTAGCAGTGGAAAATCACATATAATCATCGTCGAGATAGAGCTGTTCAGTTCAGTTTAGTTCAGCTCAGTTCAATCACTCAGTCATGTCGACTCTTTGCAACCCCATGGACTGCAGCACGCCAGGCCTACCTGTCCATCACCAACTCCCGGAGTTTACTCAAACTCATGTCCATCGAGTTGGCGATGCCATCCAACCATCTCATCCTCTGTCGCCCCCTTCTCCTCCTGCCTTCAATCTTTCCAAGCATCAGGGTCTTTTCCAATGAGTCAGCTCTTCGCATCAGGTGGCCAAAGGATTGGAGTTTCAACTCAATGAATGTTCAGGACTGATTTCCTTAAGGATGGACTGGTTGGATCTCTTTGCAGTCATGGCAATGGAAAAAAAAAGTTGATTTGATATATAAGGTCTACATAGCTAAAGATCACGGATGTTGAATGCAACAACTTCATTATTTTTGCATTCCATTCAAAATGCAAAGGGTGGTGGGGGAGGAGAGGCAAGCCAACTTTATTAAGTAGTGGGGGAGGGGAAACACAGGAGGAGAAAATCATTAATATCTTTTTCACGAGTTGGCGGCATTAACCAAGGATGATGAAGAAGGGAATCCACAGGGTTGTGCCTGGTGAAAACCCTGCTGCTGTCAAGACTAAAGATGACCGGTGGCCCAGAGCCTGTTTCCTTTCTCCCCCCATCCCATCCNAGCACACTTGTTCATCATATTTATCTATACATCTGTCTTCTCCATGAGCCTCATTGAAGTCAGACAGGCATCAGTCTCATTAATAGCTTGATCCCTGGCAAAATAGTAGCCCTACGGATATTTGCTAAAATTAAAAGATGAATGCTGAAAGAGTTCCTTGAAAGGTGGGTATAAGGCAGTGTTGAAATTCAGGTTATACTGGGAAATCGAATGTTAGAATCATGGAATCTCTATTGAGTTAAAAAGAGATTTAGAACTGTCTGCGTGTTCCTGACCTAAAGTGTGGACCTCCCAGCTGTGCTGGCTGGCCATACTTGAGCAGAAGGTTTCACCTCTCTGAGCCTCTTCCTTTATCATAATTGGAGAAACCCTGTTTTCCTCAGAATATTATGAAGATTATGTCAGCCAGTCAGAACAAATGATAGTGGTGCCAAATAAATACTAGCTGGATTTTTGTTATTGTTGTTGTTACTGTAAATCCCACTTGCATTTTTAAATCCTCACTAATTGACACCACCAACTGAAAACTATCAACATACTCATGGTGAGAGAGAACTGTTATCATTTTCCTGGAGACTCTATTTTGATTTGAATATCTGAAGCATCTAATTTTCTTTCACTACTGGGAAAAAAAAAACAAAAAACCACAAAACAAAAATGGTCCTTTGGGTGCGGTTTGACCCAAGAGCAGAAGGAAACGTGGCACAGGCAAGCAGGCAAGAAAGGTGCCCCGGGATCTCAGAAGGGAGCCCAAGTGAACCGGGGGGTCCCTGTGTGCAGGCCCACTGCCACTCGCCCTCTAGGCTCAGAGCCACACAGTTTGAGAGCACGCCCTGTGATCCTCTTTTATGTTGTGACTACAGACCACCACCGCCCCACACCCCACGGTTCACGTCAGCGGGGAGAGATTGCCAAGACCGTTTGTGTCTCATTCTCTCCCTGCACCATTGGCTCCCTCCCTGCATGAAACCAGCATTCCGTGGGGCATCTTGTTCCACAAGCAGAGGCTGCGGATGGACGAGGTCTACTCAAGGAGATAGCATCTCCTGCTAACTCTGCCACTAGCATCAGAATCTGAGTGATCAGTGACGGGGCTCGAGGCTGGATTAGGTCTCCAGGGCCCCTGCTTTCTGAGCCTGGGAGACAGATGATGCGAGTAATCACCCCTGCTTTGTCTTCTTCATCTCTTTCCTGCAGCGCCAGCGACTCTCTTGCATGGTTCAGGAGCTAATGGTAGGATTCTCTTNATTAGGTCTCCAGGGCCCCTGCTTTCTGAGCCTGGGAGACAGATGATGCGAGTAATCACCCCTGCTTTGTCTTCTTCATCTCTTTCCTGCAGCGCCAGCGACTCTCTTGCATGGTTCAGGAGCTAATGGTAGGATTCTCTTTCTCTGAAGAGAGGTCAGGAGAGGAGTGCCAGGTGTTGCCACCTCAGGGATGCATATGCACACACTCCACTTGGAACAGCAGGAAAAGGGGATGTTGGGGTCCCTCAGATGCGCGACTTCATCTGCGTCTGATGCTTTGTGCGTTTGGGTCTTGATGTTTGAGTTTCGAAGAGAAGCCCTGCCTTGGCTGGTACCTCCTGACCGTTGGATAGAGGCAGCTGACCTGAGTGTGGACATCCCAGCTGCCCTGGCTGTTCATACTTGGGCAGAAGGCTTCACCTCTCTGAGCTTCTTCCTGTATCACAGTTGGAAAAGTCCTGTTTTCCTCAGACAATTATGAAGATTAGGTCAACTGGTCAGAACCAGTGACCTCTTCTTCCCAGTAATTGTTAAGTACATGGTTTTTGTTACAGTGTGCCTTCAGGAATTCCGAGGGTGCTTCGTGCATGGGCAGCCACGGCAAGGAAAGAAAAGCATCAGGCGTGGGTTAGATGGAATCCATCTCAATCACTTCCCCAAGGTGTGACCTTGAGCAAGGAGTGCCGGCTTTGCAGGACGTGGTTTCCTCCATGGTAAAGCTGGGATGGGGCACTGGGTGTGGCCGGGGCATCCCGAGGGCAGAGTCTTCTGTCTAGCTTGGCACCTGGTACACAGCAAGCTTTCCGTAAACGATAGCTCTCCATATACCCAGGGTCCGCAGCGACAGTGGGACCCCTCCCAGGGTTCGCAGGTCAAGTTTCTCAAATGTCCACCACTGTGCCTTGCATACACCAGGCAGTTATTAAATGCTGGCTGGTATTATCATCCATACGTTTACCAGGCACACAGCCTGACATAAACATCATCATTAGACGTTTTCCTCCCATGGAGGAGAGTGTCATTGGGTATGACTGGGCCCTGTTCCCCTCACTTCCTCTTCCACCAGATGAAGTTTTGAGTGTCAGTGTCTTATCCTTCCTGTAATTCAGTGTTTTCACTTACAGTCNGAATCTGAGTGATCAGTGACGGGGCTCGAGGCTGGATTAGGTCTCCAGGGCCCCTGCTTTCTGAGCCTGGGAGACAGATGATGCGAGTAATCACCCCTGCTTTGTCTTCTTCATCTCTTTCCTGCAGCGCCAGCGACTCTCTTGCATGGTTCAGGAGCTAATGGTAGGATTCTCTTTCTCTGAAGAGAGGTCAGGAGAGGAGTGCCAGGTGTTGCCACCTCAGGGATGCATATGCACACACTCCGCTTGGAACAACAGGAAAAGGGGATGTTGGGGTCTCTCAGATGCGCGACTTCATCTGCGTCTGATGCTTTGTGCGTTTGGGTCTTGATGTTTGAGTTTCGAAGAGAAGCCCTGCCTTGGCTGGTACCTCCTGACCGTTGGATAGAGGCAGCTGACCTGAGTGTGGACATCCCAGCTGCCCTGGCTGTTCATACTTGGGCAGAAGGCTTCACCTCTCTGAGCTTCTTCCTGTATCACAGTTGGAAAAGTCCTGTTTTCCTCAGACAATTATGAAGATTAGGTCAACTGGTCAGAACCAGTGACCTCTTCTTCCCAGTAATTGTTAAGTACATGGTTTTTGTTACAGTGTGCCTTCAGGAATTCCGAGGGTGCTACGTGCATGGGCAGCCACGGCAAGGAAAGAAAAGCATCAGGCGTGGGTTAGATGGAATCCATCTCAATCACTTCCCCAAGGTGTGACCTTGAGCAAGGAGTGCCGGCTTTGCAGGACGTGGTTTCCTCCATGGTAAAGCTGGGATGGGGCACTGGGTGTGGCCGGGGCATCCCGAGGGCAGAGTCTTCTGTCTAGCTTGGCACCTGGTACACAGCAAGCTTTCCGTAAACGATAGCTCTCCATATACCCAGGGTCCGCAGCGACAGTGGGACCCCTCCCAGGGTTCGCAGGTCAAGTTTCTCAAATGTCCACCACTGTGCCTTGCATACACCAGGCAGTTATTAAATGCTGGCTGGTATTATTATCCATACGTTTACCAGGCACACAGCCTGACATGAACATCATCATTAGACGTTTTCCCCCCATGGAGGAGAGTGTCATTGGGTATGACTGGGCCCTGTTCCCCTCACTTCCTCTTCCACCAGATGAAGTTTTGAGTGTCAGTGTCTTATCCTTCCTGTAATTCAGTGTTTTCACTTACAGTCGATTTCAGCGTCTGAGGTTCTCAGCCAGATGAGCTCGTGATGCCTGAATCTTCCCAGGAGGAGGGTGATTTTTCACGTGAGGCAGAAGCTGCCCCCACTGGGCTCGTGCTGTGGGCAGGTCTGGGAGGTTGTGACCCCTTGTCATTTGAGAAATCGGCTGCCCACGTCACCTTAAAGCGGCTTCATCCACTGAGCCACGTGACACCCACTTCAAGGCCTGCTCTGGTTCTTCTTCCCTTTCAGCACCTTCCTGCTGCTCCTGCACACGCTGGTGCAGACAGTGGCCAAGGGCAGGGCTGGTCAAGTCTTCCTCCTCTTCCACTCCTCACCATGGAATCAGCGCAGTTCCGGGCCGCGGTGCGACCCCTTGCAGGCATTAGCGCAGGGCCTGCTTAGTCAGCCAGGGCCTGGCTTCGGATGCTGGAGGTCATGGGGGCGGGGGAGCAGAATGAGGACAGTGAGGAGGGGGAGCAGGTGAGGTGCCTCTGGCTTGTGTGGATTATCTTTTCTCTTGATTTCCATGTCTGTATGGCCTGATCAGATTTCTCATCATAAGGACAACAGAATCCTTTTATTGAGCCCTCACTTGATGCTGGTTGGCAGCCAAGTCTTTAAAATATTAATGTCTGTACCTTCCTTCCTTCCGTCTACCCATTCATCCGTCCATCTACTCATCTTTCCTTGTATCCATCATCCTACTTAGTCTTTCATCCCCACACATCCCCGTGGTAAGTGGTGTGCATTTTCCAGATGGGTGGATGGAGGTTTAAGATACTCCCTTTCCTAAGTCACACAGCTCCTAAGCAGCAGAGTGGTTGGTCTTCTCACTAACTGTACACAATGAAGCTGTCTCTGCTGGGCCCACTCAACCAGCTGTTCCTTTGGTCCTCCTCCACTGCCCTTACGCGAGTTGCTCTTTGTCTGTGTCTTGCCTTCTGATTGGTTATGGCAACGGGGGGAGGTAGGAGGAGACTAAACCATGTCCTTTGTAACTGGAAACAAACCCATCTATTAAAACCCTCCTCATACACTGGCAGGGAAAGGGAGTTAATTATGTTTTGTTATTACACCTTTTTGTAATGAATCAGGACCCCATTGCCACAGTTGATGTGGGACAGGGGTAGGTAAGGATGGACAGGGTGTCCGTTTGACTGGAGTAGAGGCTGAGTTAGGGCAGGTGGGCCTGTATGGGTTTTGGGGGGGGGTGGTGGAGGAGGGAAGGTTACCTCCTCTGCCCCTGTGGACATCACTCCAGCATGGAAATCCGCTGGCTGTGGCCTCCTCAGGAAGGTTGTACAAAGTGTGAGTCGGGGNATAAAAATACCCGTTCCCTCTCACTCCCTGATACCTTTGGTGTTAAAATAAGAAGAAATGCTTTGGGGGATGGGGGTGGACAATGAGACATTGCAGAAGGTATCTTGATGCCATAGGCCATCTGAAAGTGAAGTCACTCAGTCGTGTCCGACCCTTTGGGAATCCCATGGGCTGTAGACTGCCAGGCTCCTCCGCCCATGGGGTTCTTCCAGGCAAGAATCCTGGAGTGGTTTGCCATTTCCTTCTCCAGGGGATCTTCCCCACCCAGGAATCAAACCCGGGTCTCCCACAGTGCGGGCAGAACTCTTTATCAGCTGAGCCACCCAGGAAGTGGGCCATCTGGTTGACCAAAAATATCTGAAAGAAAGCCAGATACAGTGAAGAAATGACATCATGAACCTCTGAGCCACTACCTATCTCTTCCTTTTCCTTTTAATTCATTTAATAAATTGTTTATCGAGCCCGTAAAGTGAGAAGGGCATTGGGCTTGTTGTGGGGGAAGCCTAGAGATGAATAAAACATGGCTCTTCTTCTTGAGGAGATTGTAACTTATCAGGAAAGAGAGGCACTCACTCAATAACAGTAACCCAAGGTTGAAATGAATAGCATCCATCCTCATTACTTGTGGATTCTCAATAAGAGTTATTTATTGAAATCAATAGTCCTGGTGCTTTCACAGTCATTCAGAGACACACACCCAACAGTGAAAAATGTTTGGTTGTTTGACAAGCGTGTTGCCAGCTGAGGTTTTTTCACAGCCCATTTAGTGCCACTGTGTTGAGTGGTTGTTTTTTGTTTTTTGTTTTTTGTTTTGCCTGTTGGCGATTTTTACTGATGATATCACCGTTTAAAATGACCCACAAATGCAGAAGTGCTGTCTGGTCTCCTAAGCCTGAGAAGGCTGTGGACTGCCTTCTGGAGAAAATATGTGTGTTAGCTGAACATCCTCCATGCATGAGTTATGGTGCCGGCCACGAGCTCCGTGTGAATGAAATCAGTAGCATTTATTAAATACGGTGTGTGTGAACAGGGCCCATGCATGAAAGAAGCATAGATACTGATCCCTTGATGAAATACTATAGCAGAGACTCACAGGAACCCAACTCTGTCTGTCTCCTAGGAGCAGGTGTTCAGTGTCCACTCATTCAGAGTTCCTGGCGACTTCGGAGTTTCCATCACTACTGCAAATAGTGAGAATCAACCATGTTCAATAAATCAATGAGTTCAGTGAAGGATGTGTGTCACACGGGGAAGCTACGATGGTTGGTATGTGCAGAGCCAACTTCTAGTGGAAGGAAGCCCAGAAGAGTTCGTTGGAGGAGGAAGTATACTCGCCGATCTTTCTCAGTTGTGGATTGAAAGAAAAGTTGCCGACACAGGCCCCGCAGAGTGGAACAGCGTGGGCAGAGTCACAGGCCTGGAAAACCCTGGGGTACGTCCTGCTCACAAGCACGAGTCCCAGGGTCCGAGCCTCCGAGGCTAAANTTTCTCAGTTGTGGATTGAAAGAAAAGTTGCCGACACAGGCCCCGCAGAGTGGAACAGCGTGGGCAGAGTCACAGGCCTGGAAAACCCTGGGGTACGTCCTGCTCACAAGCACGAGTCCCAGGGTCCGAGCCTCCGAGGCTAAATGCAGTTCTGTGACTCTGGCTAAGTTACTCAGTTTTCAGTAAAGGGGGTTGACGAAAGCATGTCCCTCTTGACTACAGCTCAGTCATGAGCTGTATGAGGCAAAGCTATGGGGAGCAGAGGTGGAAATACAGGCTGCAGGCTGGTCCCCGAGAACCTTGCATTCTTGATGAGAAAGTACAGTTTTCACCCCTTACTACTGGGGAACAAGAGCGGGTTTCTGAACCGGGAACAGATGACATTTGGGTTGTTCTGTAGCCTGAGGCTGCAAGTGAGGAGGATAAAAGATAGGAAGGGACACAGATGCGGACTGAGAGACCAAGGAGAAGATGAACCCAAGGGGAAAGAGGGTTCTAGGAGGAAACAGGGAGAGTTCAGAGTTCATGAGATCTGGAAAAAAAAAATCAGCTCAAAAGAGGAAAACATTATTCATAGGGCACCAATACTGTCTCTCTTCTTCATTTGGTGCCAGTTTCATGAAAGCATTTACACTGTGAAAATTTCAGGGAGCTTAAAATATCACGTCTGCTCTTTTCTGTATGAATATTGGCTAGTACTGCTGCTGCTGCTAAGTCGCTTCAGTCGTGTCTGACTCTGTGCGACCCCAGAGACGGCAGCCCACCAGGCTCCGCCTTCCCGGGGATTCTCCAGGCAAGAACACTGGAGGCGAGAGGAGAAGGGGACAGAGGATGAGAGGGTTGGATGGCATCAACCCACTCGATGGACATGAGTTTGGGTGGAGTCCGGGAGTTGGTGATGGACAGGGAGGCCTGGCGTGCTGCAGTCCATGGGGTCACAAAGAGTCGGACACGACTGAATGACTGGACTGAACTGAACTGAGGTTTTATTTATTTCATTGATTTTTTTTAAAAAAGTTGTGGTTTTTTCCTGCACGCAGTCTTTGTTATTGCACACAGGTGTTCCCTATTTGCAGCAAGTGGGGCTACCCTCTAGTTGAGGTACGTGGGCTTCTCATTGCACTGGTTCCTCTTTGTCACCAAGCACAGGTGCTTTTAGGTGCTCACTGGCTTAGTTGCTCTGCTGCCTGTGGGATCTTCCCTGACCTGGGATGGCACCTGGATCCCTTGCATCGGCAGGCAGATTTTTAGCCACTGGACTACCAGGGAAGTCCCAGAATCAAGAATCTTGAAGCAGGGCTAGAGTTCTTTGGATTCTTAAGTGAAGCACATGAAAAGGGAGGGGGAGGGAGTGAGGAAGGAAAGAAAGGAAGGAGAAAGGGATGAAGGAAAGGTAGGAAACGGGAGAAGCCTGGCCTTAGGTAGTGACGTGTAGGGTTCAGTTCAGTTCAGTTCAGTCGCTCAGTCGTGTCTGACTCTTTGTGACCCCATGAATCGCAGCATGCCAGGCCTCCCTGTCCATCACCAACTCCTGGAGCTTACACAAACTCATGGCCATCAAGTCGGTGACGCCATCCAACCATCTCATCCTCTGTCGTCCCCTTCT
>SJYV01038181.1:0-15862 GCA_006410875.1 Neotragus pygmaeus
GCCTGGAGAATCCCATGGACATGGGAGCCTGGCGGGCTACAGTCCATGGGGTCGCAAAGAGTCGGACACACCTTAGCAAATAAACCACAGCAGCCACATGGGATGAGGAGCTAGGAAAACAGAATTTCTCTGCAAACAAGTGGCTGTGTAACCCAGCAAGACCATATGGGCCTTTTGTGGACAGACACACCCTCCAGTGTCCTCCGATCTAGCTTCTTTCTAAAGTACCTGACACACATTCCTGAGCTGGTCTACAAATGGTAAAGCCCAACCCCACCCCCACTAGATGAAAGAGCTAGCTAATTGCTGACCTTGAGCCCCTAGCCCCTAGGCCTACTGCAGTGCAAGAATTGATAAGGTTGCTCCTGTGACCCCGAACTGTTACCTCACCATCAGCCAATCAGAGCACTGTGCATTAGCTGACCACATACCCGACAACCTGCCTCCCTCGCCTGGCCTTTAAAGATGCTTTTCTGAGACTCACACTTAAAGAACTTATGGTTTCCCCAGGTGGGAGGGAGGCAGGTAGAATGAGGGTTAAGGGATAGTTAGGGAGTTTGGGAAGAGTATGTACACCCTGCTGTAATTAAAAGGAATAACCAGCAAGGACCTGCTCTGCTCAATACTCTGTAATAACCTTATGGCTACCAGGGGAAAGGATGCGGGAAGGGATAGTTAGGGAGTTTGGGATGGACATGGACACACTGCTGTATTTAGCATGGAGAACAAACAAGGACCTGCTAAACAGCACAGGGAACTCTGCTCAATGTCATGTGGCAGGTTGGATGGGAGGGGAGTTTGGGGGAGAATGGATACGTGGATATACATGCTTGAGCCCATTTGCTGTCCACCTGAAACTATCAGAGGTACTCCAATACAAAATAAAATCAATCAATAATCAAAGAAGAGCGCTTTCCTGAAACCCATCAGGGAGTTTGGATTTTTTGATCACCCGTTGCCCTGGCCTCCTTGCGCGGCGCTCTGCAGTGAATGCTACACGTTCTTCCACTACCAGCCCCAGGTCAGCAGACCACCTTCACTGCCCACAGGCGAGCGGACTCAGGTTTGGTTTCGTAAGAGCTGATGCTTTGAGAAAGAAAAAAAAAAAGAGTTTCTAAGAAGTGCCTGACAGAGGCCCAAGAAGTCTAGGAAACAACATGGGCTTTCATCGGGCAGGCTCACGTGGAACAAGATCTCGTCGGAGACGTGGGTCGTGAACAGCCCAATCCCATGTGATTGTCGGCAGCACCTGCTGGAATTTAGTGCTGCCCAAGAAAACCCACATTTGTATGGCAAGCAGCGTTTCCTTTCCAGTCTCTCCACCTTGGACTTGAATCTGAGACCTGAGGCTTGGTGACGGGACGTCTGTCAAAACTGGCCAAACAGCTGGGCCCCAGTCCCCATCTAATGATGTCATATTGACCTGGGTTGTTTTGAAACCAGCTCCTCATTTATGAAGAGTTGTTGTTGTTCAGTCGCTCAGTCGTGTCTGACTCTTTCCGACCCCATGGACTGCAGCATGCCAGGCCTCCCTGTCCATCACCAACTCGCAGAGCTTGCTCAAACTCATGCCCATTGAGTCGGTGATGCCATCCAACCATCTCATCCTCTGTCGTCCCCTTCTCCTCCTGCCCTCAAGCTTCCCCAGCATCAGGGTCTTTTCTAATGAGTCAGCTGTTCGACTGGAGCTTCAGCTTCAGCATCCGCCCTTCCGATGAATATGCAGAACTGATCTCTTTTAGGATGGGTTGATTGGATCTCTTTGCCATCCCAGGGACTCTCAAGCGCCTTGTCCAGCACCAGAGTTCAAAAGCATCAAATTCTTTGGTGCTCAGCCTTCTTTACGGCACAACTCTCACATCCATACATGATTGGTAAAGAAAAAAGCAAACACTCCCCACAGGTTAATTT
Source organism: Neotragus pygmaeus (assembly GCA_006410875.1). Taxonomy (NCBI): domain Eukaryota; kingdom Metazoa; phylum Chordata; class Mammalia; order Artiodactyla; family Bovidae; genus Neotragus; species Neotragus pygmaeus. The sequence continues at coordinate 1,912 of SJYV01038181.1, forward strand.
TTCACTCCGTTTTGTTTGCCTTGTTCATTTCCGTTGCCCGCAGTAGAAACTTGAGCAGTGATTTTTACGCTCCAGGAGAAACACAACGCTGAGTAAGAAGTCGAGTTTCAACGACTCGCTAGGAGGAAAGAGCGTGTCCCACGACCCTGGAAGAGGAGGAAAGAGGCGAGCATCTCCCGCCCAGGTCTGCCGAAGGGGCAGTCTGGGCAACGCGGGGCGTGAGCCACACGCCGTGTTCTCCGCTCACTCAGCTGAACGCGCAAACGCACAGCGAGATCCCTGTTTCCAGAGCCCAACGGGGAAAATCTCATTCCTTTTCAAGGATGCGGAGCGCAAGGACGCTGTGTACACTGCCCCCACCTCCCTGACTGTCTGTTGTGCGATCTGAGATGTGCAAACACTTTCTCTGAAGATGTAGCTGGCATTGGGGGCGGGGTGGTGATGGAGTTAGGGAGAGAACAAGAGCTGCCTTGAGCACGTTTTCTGGACCTGAAAGCNGACCGCATCCCACAGCCCAGAACTTGGTGCAGCGGGATCACGGTACACAGCCCGGAACTTAGTGAAACGCTACCGCGACACACAGCCCGGACCTCTGCAGAAGGCTACCGCGGCACACACCCCAGACCTTGGAACAGGGCGTCCATGTAACATAGCCCGGAACTTGGAACAGAGGGACTGTGGCACAGAGCCGGGAACACGTCGCAAGCCAAGTGCGGCACAAAGCCCGGATCTCGGCGCAGGGCGACCATGGCAAACAGCTCGGAATTCGGTGCAGAGTGACACTGGAACACAGCTCACACCTCGGCGCAGGGTTACTGTGGCACACAGCCCAGAATTCGGTGCAGGGCGACACTGGCACACAGCACAGACCTCGGCAAATGGTGACTGTCTCAAACAGCCCGGACTTTGGCACAGAGCGCCCGCAGCACAGAGCACGCAAATTGTCGCTAGCCGACCGCGTATCACATCCTGGAGGTTGGCGCATGGCGACCGCGGCACACAGCCCCAACCTCAGTGAAGGGCGACTGCGGCACACAGCCCAAACATCAGTGAAGGCCGACCGCATCACACAGCCCGGAAATCATCATTAGCCAACCACGGAACACTGTCCAGACTTCGGCGCACTGCGAACTCGGCACAAAGGCCGGACCTACGCACAGGGTGACCGCGGCACACATCCCAGACATCAGAGCAGGGCGACCGCAGCACATATTCCAAACCTCAGTTATGGGCGAGCAAGTCACACATCCCAAACCTCGACAAAAGGCGACCCTGGCAAATAGCATGGATGTCGGCAGATGGTGACTGCAGCACACACCAAGAACATGGTTGCAGTGCGACCACGGCACAGAGCCTGGACCTCATCACTAGCTGCCCGTGGAACACAGCCCAGACCTTGGCCCAGGGCGACTGCGGCACACAGCCTGGCCCTGACTCAGGGCGAACGCGGCACACAGACCAGACCTCGGTGCAGGGTGACCGCAGCACACAGCCCGAACCACAGTGAACGGTGATGGTGGCACACAGCNAAAAATCTGTGCAGGACCACCATGGCACAGAGCTTGGAACTCGTCACTAGCCAACCGTGGAACACAGCCTGAACCTCTGCACCGGGCGACCACGGCACACCACCTGGACCTCAGTGCGGGGCGAGCACGGCACACAGCCCAGACCTCGGTGCAGGGTGACCACGACACACAGCACGAACATTAGTGAAGGGTGACTGCAGAACACATCCCGCAACTAGTCGCCAGCCGACTGTGGAACAAAGCCCGGACCTCAGTGCAGGGTGACCACAGAACACAGCCCAGAAATCTTTACAGGGAGCCCACAGCACAGAGCCCATAACTCGTCACTAGCCGACCACGGAACACAGCCCGGACCTCTGCACAGGGGGAGCACGGCAAACAGGCCGGACCTCATCACAGGGTGACCACGGCACACAGCCCAGACCATGGGAAAGGGCGACCGTGGCACACTGCCCGAAACACAGTGAAGGGCAACCGCGACACACATCCAGTAACTCGTTTCTAGCCGACTATGGAACACAACACGGGTTTTGACACAGTGCAACAGCGGGACACAGGCCAGACCGAGGCACAGGCCGACCGCGGCACACATCAAGGACATCAAGCAGGGTGACCGCTGAAAACAGCCTCAACCTCAGTGAAGGGTGACTGCGGCACACAGCCTGAAACTCTGTGAAGGGAGACTGTGGCACACAGCTTGGAAATCGTCGCCAGCCAACTGCGGAACACAGCCCGGACTTCAGCGCAGGGTGACTACGGCAAACAGGCCAGAACTTGTCGCAGAGCGAGCAAGGCACACAGCCCGGACCTCCACGAAGGGTGGCCGAGGCTCACAGCCCGAAGCTCAGTGAAGGACGATGGATCACACAGCCTGCAACTTGTCGCTAGCCGACCACAGAACACAATCTGGGCCTCGGCACTGGGCGACCGCGGCACACAGCCCAGACTTTGGAACAGGGCGACCACAGCACACAGCCCGGACCTCTGCAGAAGGCTAACTCAGCACACAGCCTGGGCCTTGGAACAGGGCGACTGTCACACACAGCCCGGACCGGACCTCGGTACAGAGGGAACGAGGCACAGAGCCCGGAACTCATCAAGCGCCGAGGGCGGAACACAGCCTTGACTGCGACACACAGCCTGAACCATATTGAAGAGCGACCAAGGCACACAGCACAGACCGCAGCACAGGGCCACACCAGCACACAGCAGGGACCTTGGAAGATGGCGACCGTGGCACACGGACTGGACATCGGCATAGGGCAAGTGCGGCACACAGCCTGGACCTCAGTGCAAGGTTACCACAGCACATAGCCCGGAACTTGGTTCAAGGCTACTGTGGCACACCGACTAGACCTCGGCACAGGGCGACAGTGGCACACAGCCCAAACCTCAGTGAAGGGAGACGGCAGCACACAGCCCGGAAATCTGTGCAAAGCGACCGGGGTACAGAGCTTGGAACTTGTCGCTAGCCAACTGCGGAACACAGCCTGGACATCAGCGCAGGGCGAACATGGCAAACAGGATGGAACTCGTCTCCAGCCAACGGCAGAGCACAACCCGGACATTGGCACAGGGTGACTGCAGCACACAGGCCGGACCTCGGCCCAGGGTGACCGCGGCAACAGCATGGACCACGGCTCAGGACGACTGCGGCACACAGCTTGAACCTCAGTGAAGGGCGACTGCGGCACACAGCCGAGAAATCTGTGCAGAGCCACTGTGGCACTGAGCTTGGAACTCATCGCTAGCCAACTGTGGAACACAGCCCGGAATTCCGCACTGGGCGACCGCGGCACACCAGCCAGACCTCTGCGCGGGGCGAGTGCGGCACACAGCCCAGACCTTGGTGCAGGGTGACCACGGCACACAGCCCAAACATCAGTGAAGGGTGACCGCAGAACACATCCCGGAACTCGTCACCAGCTGACAGTGGAACACAGCCTGGACCTCGGCACAGGGCGACCGCAGAACGCAGCCCAGAAATCTGTACAGGGATCCCACAGCACAGAGCCTGTAACTCCTCACTAGCCGACCACGGAACACAGCCTGGACCTCGGTGCAGGGCAACCATGTCAAACAGGCCGGACCTCGTCGCAGGGCGACCACGGCACACAGCCCGGACCTTGGCAAAGGGCGACCATTGCACACTCCCTGAAACAAAATGAAGGGCGACCGCGGCACACATCCAGTAACTCGTTTCTAGCCGACTTCAGAACACAGCCCGGATTTCAGCACAGGGCGAAGGCGGGACACAGGCCAGACCGAGGCACAGGGAGACTGCAGNTAATTTTTAACTCTTTTACTTTATGCCTTTTAGTTTTTATATCATAGTTAGAAGGTTTTTTCTACTCTGAATTTATAGAGGAGCTTTCTTTTTCAGATTTATTTTTACTTCTTTTATTTGATTCATTTGGAATGGATCCTAGTATAAGGCACTTTACAGTTTCAGTGAGAGTCTGCAAAGTAGGGCAAGGAAGGAGGTCAGAAGGATATTCCCATGTGGGCTGAAGACTGAAGTCAAACACATCCAGAAGATTCTCATAGCTTTGCCATTTTCTTTATGCCTCTCCGTCCAGTCCTTTGGCTCAGAGGTGAGTATCTGGCCCAAGATAGGGCAGTCAGAGCCCTTCTCCAAAATTTCTGAACTTGGGGCCAGAATGAGAATCAGTCAGGCAGCCATAAAAGGTAAACCTTGTGAGTTCCATGAGCCAGACTTCCTTCTGCATGAGATAGCCAGACAGCACTGAAAGAATATACCAACCCAGAGGAAAAGGAAGAAAACTACTCCGGAGTACAAAGGAATGAGCTGCAGATACACACAACAGCATGAATCAACCTGAGTGAAAGAAGCCAGACAAAAATAAATATCGACCATATGATTCCATTTTACAAAGCTCTTGAAGACGCAAACTAAACTAGAGTGTCAGAAATCAGATCAGTCATTGTCAGAAGAAGAGGGTGAAGTGTGGCAGAGTGCCGTGGGGGAGAGGAATGACAAACAGGTGTAGGGAAAATTGGGGTGACAGATATTGTCCCTATCTTGATTGTGGTAATGCTTCCATGGATGGGTACGTATTTCAGAACTTTTCAAATCATACACTATAAATCAGTACAGTTCATTTTATGTTGATGCTATCTCAACAAAGTTGTTTCAAAATAAAGCAGAGATGAGGGGAAAAATAAATCAAGTACAAACGAGGAATGTGTGTATAGGAGGAAAGGAAAACAAGAGAAAATGAATTTAGTTGGGATCTAGTTCTCTCATTCTAGATGCCCACACTTGCCCTTGAGTGCGCCTATCCTATTTGTCCACCTGACAAACTTCTAACATATTCCAAGTCCAATTTGGATGTTATCTTTTTATAGCTTTTTTGACTCTCTCAGGCTGAATTAATTGCTCCTTCATTTCTGTATGTGTTCTCATAGCTCTTATCATCGCTGCTGTGGTGACTGATGAGTCTGTCTTTCCCACAAGATGATAAAGCCTCTGAAGAGCAGGAAGTATGTCTTATTTATCCTTATAAACCCAGAAACCAGCATAATTCACAAAATGTAGCAGGTGCTCACTTAATGTCTTTTAATTGATTTAAATGGAGGGAATCAAATTCAACCAGTGGTTATCAAGTCTTTTTGAACACTCCTTAATATAACTCTTTTTAAAAACAAAATATTGCAAGGACTCTCAATAGAGAATTCAGATAAAGGTGGAACTGACCTGGCTGACAGAGTCACTATGAGTTTGAATCAGAGGCTATTTTATCATTCTGTTTTTCAATAGTTTTCTATCTGCATCCATGTATAGCATATTTGCTTTTCTGTCATCTTCCTCTATTTCCTGATCATCTCTGCTACCTAAAGAAGACTCCACTCACCCTCTCTGGGAGCACCCATAACCCTCCGGTATCTGACTTTCTCTTTCTGACTTACTCCACTTTGTATAATAGGCAAATACCGTACATTGACGTATATATGGGGAATTTAGAAAGATGGTAATGATGATCCAACAGGCAGGGTGGCAAAGAAGACACAGATGTAAGGAATAGACTTTTGGACTCAGTGAAGAAGGCGAGGGTAGGATGATTTGGAAGAACATTGAAACATATATATTACCATTTTTACATATTTACATCTATATGTAAAATAGGTGGCTAGTGCAAGTTTGATGCATGAAGCAGGGCACCCAAAGCTGGTGCTCTGGGACAATTCAGAGGGATGGGCTGGGGAGGGAAGTGGGAGCGGTGTTCAGGATGTGGGGACACATGTATACTTGTGGCTGATTCATGTTGATGTATGGCAAAAACCACCACAATATTGTAAAGTAATTATCCTCCAGTTAAAATAAATTAAGTTTTTAAAAAACCTTCCTGTATCACAAGAGACCCCAGAAGAAAACTCTCTTGTGTTACCAGGTGTTCCTGCTCCAAGCTTGGCAAAGGGCGACCATTGCACACTCCCTGAAACAAAATGAAGGGCGACCGCGGCACACATCCAGTAACTCGTTTCTAGCCGACTTCAGAACACAGCCCGGATTTCAGCACAGGGCGAAGGCGGGACACAGGCCAGACCGAGGCACAGGGAGACTGCAGCACACATCAAGGACATCGAGCAGGGCAACCCCTGAAAACAGCCTGAACCTCAGTGAAGGGTGACCGCGGCACACAGCCCAAAACTCAGTGAAGGGAGACCGCAGCACACATCTCGGATCTCGATGCAGGGCAACCCTGGCACACAGCACGTACCTCGACCGAAGGCGACCACGGCACACAGCCCAAAACTTGGTGAAGGGCGATGCGGTACACAGCCCGAACATCAGTGAAGAGCTACCGAGGCACACAGCATGGAACTCGTCACTATCCGACTGCGGAACACAGTAAGGACTTCGGCACAGGGCGACCGCGGCACACAGGCCAGACTTCAATGCAGGACGAACCCGGCACACATCCTGAACCTCAGTGTAGGGCAACCGCCGCACACATCCTGGACCCTAAGGCAAGGCACCCCTGGAACACAGTACAGATGTCTGCAGATGTTCACTGCAGCACACATCCAGGATCTCGTTGCAGTGTGACCGTGGCACACAGCCCAGACCTCGGTGCAGGGCGACCGCGGCCCACAGCCCGAACCTCAGTGATGGGCGACTGTGGAACACAGCCCAGAAATCTGTGAGGGGCGACCATGGCACAGTGCTCAGAACACATCGCTAGCCAAGCACGAACACAGCCCGGACCGTGGCACAGGGCGACTGCGGCACACAGGTCATATAACGGCACAGGGCGACCACAGCACACAGACCATACCACGGCGTAGGGCNGTGCCCCAGAGGCGGGTGTGAGTGCCGTGACCAGGTCCGTGAGGCGGGATTGGAGCGAAGAGGCTGGCTGATGCAGACAGCGTGGCACACTGAGCGGTAAGGGGTCCGGAAAACGGCTGCTGGGCAGAGAAAACGAGACTGTACTCCTCAGACACGCGCTGGCTCAGCCTCCCGACGGTGGAGAACACAGGGTCTGGACCTAAGCAGCCGCTCGGCCAGCGATACAGAGTGAAGAGGACCGAGTGCGTTGCACGGCGATCTGAAAGCATCGTAACGTTTGCAGGGAGGGTGCCGAGAAGATGCTGGTGTTTCAAAGGTCTCGTTACTAGAAGTTTGAAAAGTGAGGTTGGATGACCTACCCTCGTTTTAGGACTTACTACTTCCCTGGTGGCTCAGATGGTAAAGCGTCTGCCTGCAATGCGGGAGACCTGTGTTCAATCCCTGGGTCGGGAAGATCCCCTGGAGAAGGAATGGCAACCCACTGCAGTATTCTTGCCTGGAAAACCCCATGGATGGAGAAGACTGGTGGGCTACAGTGCATGGAGTCGGACATGACTGAGCGACTTCACTTTCACTTTTCTTTTCAGGAAGATCCCCAGCAGGAGGAAATGGCAACTCACTCTGGCATTCTTGTCTGGAGAATCCCCAGGGCAGAGGAGCCTAGCAGACTACAGTCCATGTGGTGGCAAAGAGCAGAACACAGCAGGGCAGCTTTCACGTAACTTCTTCGTGGCATGTACAACACAAGAGTGAACTTTGATTCACACCTGGGACTTTGGGTGATTATGTGGTGTGAGGGTGGGTCCATCAGTTGGAACAAATGTGCCTTCTGGTGGGGATGTTGAGAGTGCGGAAGCCTGTGAATGTGTGGGGATGAGGGGAGGCAACAGAAACTCAAAACCCTTCCCACCTGTTTTGCTGTTCTAAAACAGAAAGTTTACTAAAGAATAAATGCATGTAAAAATTCTCTGTATAATAATAATAATAAAAAAAACTATGCAGAGGCTTTGTAATAAAGCATAGACATTGGCATTTGCCCCCTTAAATGGCATTTGAGGATCCCTCCCACCCCAGGCACATGGAATCTTCCTGAGTCCAGGATTGAGCCTGTGTCCCTTGCATTGGCAGGCAGATTCCTATTCACTGCACCACCAGGGAAGTCCTGCTTTTGCATATTTCTCGTTAGAGGCATATCTAGGGTTTCTCTCCGCCTCCCCCCCCCCTTATTGTTATTGTGACTGGGATCTTTTCTCCACTATTAGACTTTCTAATTGCTTGCAACAGTACATAGAAAATTATCTTGGGGGTAATTCATGCTAGCTGCTGTAATAAATACTCCAACATTTCAGTGATTTAGCACCAGAAAGTTCTGCTTTTTGCTGATGAGCAATCTGATACGAGTCGGGTCACCTTCATCCAAGCAGTGTTCAGCATGCCAAGGTCTTTCCATTCCAGTCATGCAAGGCTGGGGATTTCTGGACTCTCTTTCCAACGATTTCAGTGAGGACACCGGCCCCTCCTTTTCTGAACTCATCTCTTTCTTGTAATTGCTTTCCAAGTGAAGCTATTGCCAGGACTCTCCATTAACGCTCTCCGTTCATCTTCATCTTCAGAACTACAAGATCCTCTGGCTTGTGACCTGACTTCCAAAAAATAAAAGCTAAGAATTTTACCAAGTGTCTTGCCACGAGATAATGCTGACTCATCTTCTAGTCTTGAATATCAGTTGTTTTACCTCTTGCCATCCGGTTACTAAAATAGTGCTAAGTACTTTAGATTTTACTGCGTTTTTGAATTTCAAGAATCCTCTCTCAAGTTACTTGTTTTACATCAGGATAATCAGAGTGAGCCGATGTAACAAACAATCTAAAAAGAGGAGAGGCTTCGTCCCTGAAGCTGTGTTTCTTTCTCATGTCGCAGGTGTAAGGAATTTGGTTTGTTTTGAAACGTGTTTTTCCTTTCTAAGTCGTTTCTAAGTATGTGGGGCAAGGGCGAGGGGAGAGAATCGTACCTCGTTCAGTCCACCGCTTTGATCTGCTGCTTTCCTGTGAATTGGGTTTTTATCCCATTTAAAATGTGATGCCCAGCAGAAAGCTCCTNCACAGCCCGAACCACAGTGAAGAGCGACTGAGGCACACAGCACAGACCTTGGTGCAGGGCGACCCTGGCCCACAGCAGGGGCCTCGGAAGATGGTGACCATGGCACACAGACCAGACATCAGTGCAGGGCAACTGCGGCACACAGCCCGGACCTCGGCACAAGACTACCATGGCACACAGCCCGGAACTCGGTTCAAGGCTATGGTGGCACACAGACTAGACCTCAGCACAGGCTGACAGTGGCACACAGCCCGAACTTCAGTGAAGGGAGATGGCGGGACACAGCCTGGAAATCTTTGCAGGGCCACCAGGGTACAGAGCTTGGAACTTGTCACTAGCCGACCGCGGAACACAGCCCAGACCTCGGCGCAGGGCGAGCAAGGCACACAGCCCGGACCTCCACGAAGGTCGACCAAGGCACACAGCCTGAATCTCAGTGAAGGGTGACCGCGGCACACATCATGGAACTCATCAATAGCCAACCGCGGAACACAGCCGGGACTTCGGCACAGGGTGACCGCGGCACACTGCCTGAAATACAGTGAAGGGCTACCACGTCACACAGCCTGGAACTTGCTGCTAGCTGACCAAGGCACACAGGCCAGACATCACCACAGGGCATCTGTGGAACACAGGCCAGACATCGGGTCAGGGTGCCCATGGCTCACAGCCCAGAATTCAGCACAGGGGGACCAGGGAACAAAGCCCGGACCTCTGGAGAAGGTCCTCTGGAGAAGGACCTCTGGAGAAGCGGCACAGAGCCGGGAACAGGTCGAAAGCCAAGGGTGGAACACAGGCCAGACCTGGGGACAGGGCGACTGTGGCACACAGCCCAGACCTGGGGAGATGGCGACCGCGGCACACAGCCTGGACCTCGGAACACAGCGACCGTGGCACACAGCCCGGACCTTTGCAGAAGGCTACCTTGGCACACAGCCTGGACCTCAGAACAGGGCGACTGTGGCACACAGCCCAGACCTCGGCACAGAGGGTATGTAGCACAGAGCCCGGAACTCGTTGCAAGCTGAGGGCAGAACACAGCCTGGACCTCAGTGCAGGGCGACCGCAGCACACAGCCCGAACCACAGTGAAGAGTGACAGAGGCACACAGCACGGACCTCAGCACAAGGCGACCCTGGCACACAGCACTGACCTCGGGAAATGGCGACCGTGGCACACAGACTGGACATCGGTGCAGGGCAACTGCAGCACACAGCCCAGACTTCAGTGCAAGGCTACCGCGCCACACAGCCCGGACTTCGGTGCAAGGCTAACATGGCCCACAGCACAAAACTAGGTGCAGTGCGACCGTGTAACACAGCCTGATCCTCAGTGAAGGGCTACCGCAGCACACAGCCCGGACCTCGGCACAAGGCTACCATGGCACACAGCCCGGAACTCGGTTCAAGGCTACCGTGGCACACAGACTGGACCACGGAACAAGGCGACGGCGGCACACAGCCCGAACTTCAGTGAAGGGCGACTATGGCAAACAGCCCCGAACTCATCGCCAGCTGACCAGAGAACACAGCCCAGACCTTAGCGCAGGGCTAACGTGGCACACAGCCCGGACCTCAGTGAAGGGCAACCGCAGCACACAGCCCAGAAGTCTGTGCAGGGCGACAGAGGCACATAGCCTGGAACTCGTCACTAGGCGACTGCAAAACACAACCAGGACCTCGGCGCAGGGCGACCACGGAAAACAGGCCGGACCTCTTCTCAGGGCGACCACAGCACATAGCCCAGACCTCAGCGAAGGGCAATCGAGGCACACAGCACGAAACTCAGTGAAGGGCGACCGTGTCACACAGCCCGAAACTTGTCGCTACCCGACCCCGGAACACAATCCGGACCTCGGCGGAAGGCTACCGTGGCACACAGCCCGGACTCGGTTCAAGGCTACTGTGGCACACAGAATGGACCTCGGCACAGGGCTACAGTGGCACAGAGCCCGAACCTGGGGAGATGGCGACCGCAGCACAAAGCCCGGACCTCTGCAGAAAACTACCTCGGGACACAGCCCGGACCTCGGAGCAGGGCTTTCGTGGCAAACAGCCCCGAACTCGGCACAGAGGGAATGCGGCACAGAGCCCAGAACTCGTTGCAAACCGAGGGCGGAACGCAGCCTGGACCTCGGTGCAGGGCAACCACAGCACACATCCCGAACCACAGTGAAGAGCGACCGAGGCACATAGCATGGACCTCAGTGCAGGATGACACTGGCACTCAGCACCGACCTCGGGAGATGGCGACCGTGGCACACAGACCGGACATCGGCTCAGGGCAACTGTGGCACACAGCCCGGATCTCGGTGCAAGGCTACGACAGCACACAGCCCGAACCTCGCACAACGTTTACATGGCACACAGCCTGAAACTCAGTGCAGTGTGACCACGGCACATAGCTCGGTCCTCAATGAAAGGCGACCACAGCACACAGCCCGGTCCTCGGCACAAGGCTACCGTGGCACAAGACCAGACCTCGGCACAGGGCGACTGCGGCACACAGCCCGAACCTCAGTGAACTGAGACAGCGACACACAACCCGGAAATCTTTTCAGGGTCACTGGGGTACAGAGATCGGAACTCATCACTAGCCGACGGTGGAAAACATCCCAGACCTCGGCACAAGGCCACCGCGGCACACAGGCCAGACCTCGGCGCAGGGTGACCGCGGAACACAGCATGGACCTTGCCGTAGGGTGACCATGGCACAGAGCCCGAACCTCAGTGAAGGGCCACCACGGCACACAGCCAAAAAACCTATGCAGGGTGACCGTGGCACGGAGCTTGGATCTCATCGCTAGCCAACCATGGAACACAACCCGGACCTCAGTACTGGGCGACTGCGGCACACAGCCCAGACCTCGGCGCAGGGTGACCACGGCACACAGCCCCAACATCAGTGAAGGGCGACTGTGGCACATAGCCCGGATCTCATCGCCAGCAAACCGCAGAACATGGCCCGGACATTGGCGCAGGGCAAACGCGGCACACAACTCGGACATCAGCACAGGGCTACCGTGGCACACAGCCGGAACTTCAGTGAAGGGCGACCACAGCACACAGCCCAAAAATCTGTGCAGGACCACAGTGGCACAGAGCTTGGAACTCGTCGCTAGTCGACTGCGAAACACAGCCAGGACCTCGACACAGGACGACAACAAAAAACAGGCCAGACCTCGTCACAGGGAGACTACAGCCCACAGCCCGGAACTCGGCATAGGGCGACCGCGGCACAGAGCCCAAACCTCAGTGAAGGGCCACCGTGGCACACAGCCAAAAAATCTATGCAGGGCGACCATGGCACGGAGCTTGGATCTCATCGCTAGCCAACCATGGAACACAGCCCGGACCTTGGTACTGGGCGACTGCGGCACACAGCCCAGACCTCGGCGCAGGGCGACAACGGCACACAGCCCCAACGTCAGTGAAGGGCGACTGTGGCACATAGCCTGGAACTCGTCGCTAGTCGAATGAGAAACACAGCCAGGACCTCGGCGCAGGGCAACCACGAAAAACAGGCCAGACCTCATCACAGGGAGACCACGGCCCACAGCCCGGAACTCGGCGAAGGGCGACCGAGGCACACAGCCTGAAACTCAGTGAAGGGTGACCGCGTAACAGAGACGGGAACTCATCACTAGCCGAGTGCAGAACACAGCCCGGATCACGGAGCAGGGTGACTGTGGCACTCAGGCCGGATCTTAGCGCACGGTGACAGCGGCATGTAGGCCGGAACTCGGCATATGGTTACCGTGGCGCAGAGCCCGGACCTCAGTGCAGGGTGACCATGGCACACAGGCCGGACTTTAGCACAGGGCCACTGTGGCAAACAGGACGGACCTCTGCCCAGGGCAACTGCGGAACACAGGCCGGACATCGACTCAGGGTGACTGTGGCATACAGCCCGAAACTCAGCACAGGGGACCATGGCACACAGCCCAGATTTCTTGAGAAGGCTACCGCGGTACACAGCACGGACCTTGGCAAAGAGGAACCACGGCACAGAGCTGGGAGCAGGTCGCAAGCCAAGGGCGGAACACAGGTCGGACCTTGGCACAGGGTGACCGCGGCACACAACCCAAACCTCAGTGAAGGGTGACCGTGGCACACATCCCAAAAATCTGTGCAGGGCCACCATGGCACAAAGCTTGGAACTCGTCGCTAGCCAACCGCGGAATGCAGCCCAGACATCCGCACTGGGTGACCATGGCACACAGACCGGACCTCTGCACTGGGCAAGCATGGCACACAGCCCGGAAATATGTGTAGGGCGACCAGGTTACAGAGCTTGTAACATGTCACTAGCCGACCGCAGAACACAGCCCAGACCTCGGCGTAGGGCGACCATAGCAAACAGGATGGAAATCGTCTCCAGCCGACAGCGAAACACAACCCGAACTCGGCACAGGGCGACCGCGGCACACAGGCCGGACCTCAGCGCAGGTTGACCGCAGCACACAGTATGGACCTCGGCTCAGGGAGAGCGCGGCACACAGCCCGAACCTCAGTGAAGGGCGACCGCATCACACAGCCCAAAAATCTGTGCAGGGCTACCATGACACAGAGCTTGGAACTCATTGTTAGCCAACCACGCAACACAGCCCGGACCTCCGCACTCAGCAACCATGGCACACAAGCCAGACCTCTCCGTGGGGTGAGCATGGCACACAGTCCANAGGGCTACCATGACACAGAGCTTGGAACTCATTGTTAGCCAACCACGCAACACAGCCCGGACCTCCGCACTCAGCAACCATGGCACACAAGCCAGACCTCTCCGTGGGGTGAGCATGGCACACAGTCCAGACCTCAGCGCAGGGCGACCGTGGCACACAGCCCAAAATTCAGTGAAGGGCGACTGTTGCACACAGCCTGGAACTCGTTGCCGACTGACCGAAGAACACAGCCCCGACCTTAGCACAGGGCTACCGTGACACACAGCCCGAACCTCAGTGAAGGGTGACCGCAGCACACAGCCCAGAAATCTGTGCAGGGCGACAGTG